>PVIC010050813.1:0-12692 GCA_004025085.1 Thryonomys swinderianus
GAACCACTGAGCTAAACCTCCGGCCCAAGGATAAAATTTTAAAAAGAAAACTAAAAGGAACAAATTAAAAGAGCAAACATACATTAGAGGTGCATGGTTTTATATTTTTTTCACGATGGGCTAGTGCAAAACTCAAAGTGTATGAGGAAAAGAAGGAAACAGCTAAAACAGGTATCAAACAATAAAATAATGAGTTCTTACAGAAAAAGGACAAGAGAACAAGGAAAAAAAAATCAGAGTAAACAAAAGAGGAATACAGACAAGGTATTGCTATAATCTAAATACTGAGGAAGAAATCCTAACTTTAAATGCTGAACTTCACCAGTAGCACAACTCAAATAATGAACACTTATGTATGTACCTGTCATCACTGCTTTTACAGATTCCCACCAATTCACTGAGAGAAGTCATTGAGAAAAAGACATTGAGGACAGATACTGCCACTTCAGAAGAATTTTCCACATCCAATCGATGAAGCAACTCCAAAATATTTCCTTCAGTGAAACGCAACCAGCCCTGGAGAAGATGTTTCTGCATTGCTTGTTTAACAGCATCTGTTGAGTTATTTAAAACAAGGGCCTTACCTTTTATTTCTGGCCACTTACTTGTTTTAATTAACTTTTTAGATCAATATTAACATAAGCCTGATATTTATAAGAGATAAAGAGGCAGAACAAAGCACACCTGAGCAAAAACCAAAACAAAACATCACAGCAGTACATTGGCACTCTATTCATCATGAATTGTTTCCATGAGGCACCACAAGTGCCAAAAGAATGAGCACCCAACTATTGTGGCTGACAAGGGTAGCAAGTCACAAGGCAATCCCTCCACATTATCAACAAAAAACAAGAAATGAGACAAAATTTTCACCTCAAATGCATCAAGTACCAAATTTGATAAGTTTCAAAGCAATCAGGTAATTGTATTGCAAAAGTCACAGTGATGCACATTTCCAAACAAATGGAAAAGGTTCAGCACCAAATACTGAAGCACTATAATGAGATACAAAGCCTATATTCCCCTTCCACTAGGTTCAGTGGGCTTCAACTATTAGCCCAGATCATATCATATCTATTATCCCATTGCCTGGCTTCATCTACTACTCAGTTGGTAACTGCAATAATGAATCCTAACAGTTATTAATAATCATTGAACAAATCTTATTCTTCAATGTAACGCCATTCTTATTAGTCCTCTGACAATGTTTTTAAACTAAATTGGTTTTATTATTACAGCAAAATGAGATATATTGGCCTTTTCATGGGAGTTGGGGATGAAAAACTGTCCATCCTATAAGCAGACTCTTGAGTTAACAAATATGGGGAAGAACACACTGGTCTGGCACATAGGACATTCATGTCAAGGTATACAGAAAAAGGACAGCATTCTTTAAAAAAGATTATGTTTGACTTCCAGTATGAACTGGTGCCACAGGCTTACATATAGTTTTTACATATTTGAAACACAGGGAGATGAAATAATTAAGTTCTGCTCCTTCAAAATACCAAGATCCTTACCTCTCTGGAACATTTTCTATATAATGCATCAAGATGAGTTTCACCAACTATAGGAATGACAGGCTTAGTTAACCTAATATATAATACTTTTTTTCCTAAACCTTGATAAATACAACTTCAAAATCTACTAAGGTCTGTATATAAAGATGTATATCTTACCTGATCTGTCATTAAGACCTTGTTGAAGAAGCATTACTCTCTGAGCAATGGACATAGCTCTCATATGAACCTTTTCAGCTAAAATCTTAAAAAGTAAAAAGATGGTCATTCAATTCAACAAAATGTATTGATTTATCTAGTAATAAAGCATTCACCTTAGAAAATTATCCACAATCTCCAAATAAATTAATATCTGTCAAAGGACTAACATATAGAATATATAAAGACCTAAAAAAAAAGAGACCTCCCCCAAACTTAAACACCTAATCCAAAAATGGGCATCAGAAATAAATAGACATGTCTTCAATGAAGAACTACAAAGAACAAAGAAATATATGAAAATATGATCCAAATCACTGGTCATTCCAGAGATGCAAATTAAAACAACACTGAAATTCCCTCTTACTCCAGAAAGAATGCCTATTATCAAAAAATCAACCAAAAAATGCTGGGGGAGCTTTGGGGAAAAAGGAACCCTTCTCCACTGTTAATGAGAGCATAAACTGATGCAACCACTTGGAAATCAGTGCAAAGATTTCTCAAAAAACTAAAACTAGAGGTTCTGTTTGACTCAGATTTTCCCTTTCATACTATCTTCCCATAAGAATTAAAAGCAACAAATACTCAAAGGGAAACAGGGTGAAGGGTTAAGTAACAAGGGAAAAGAAAAAATGATGGTAATAATAATAAAAAAAAGGAAACAAAGCTTATATAAATAGGAGTGGAAGGGTTGTAAGGTAGGTAGGGGAACGGGAAAAAATGAGAATTAAATCCTATTATAGACTGGTACAAATTCTCAATACTGAATATGATCATGATGTGTATATATAATGTACCAATAAAGATTTTTTTTAAATCCTAGAAAAGCAACATACAACAGGAATAAATGTACACCCAAGTTTATTGTGGCACAATTTGTAATAGCTAAATCTTAAAAACAGCCCAAATGGGGCCGCAGGGTTAGCTCAGTGGTTCCGGCGCCTGCCTCACAAGCGCAAGATCCTGAGTTAAATCCCCGGTAACCACATACAGTGCTGGGCGTGGAGACTCGCACCCACCAGCAATCAATACCACATACCACAATGCCGGGCGTGGTGGCTCACGCCTGTAATCCCAGCACTCAGGAGGCAGAGGCTGGAGGACTGCTGAGCTCGAGGCTTGCCTGGACTACACAGTGAGCTCAGAGCCAGCCCAGTGGGCCGGAGGGTTAGCTCAGTGGTTCCGGCGCCTGCCTCGCAAGGAAAGGTCCTGGGTTCGATCCCCGGTAACCACATACAATGCTGGGCGTGGAGACTCACGCCCACCAGCAATCAATGCCGCATACCACAGTGCCGGGCGTGGTGGCTCACGCCTGTAATCCCAGCACTCAGGAGGCAGAGACAGGAGGATTGCTGAGTTCGAGGCTTGCCTGGGCTACATAGTGAGCTCAGAGCCAGCCTGAACTACAAAGCGAGACCCTGTCTCAAAAAAAAAAAAAAAAAAAAAAAAAAAAAAAAAAAAAAAAAAAAAAAAAAAAAAAACAGCCCAAATGCCCATCAATTCATAAAAGGATAAACATGTGGGTTTTTTATACAATGGAGGACTATTCTGCCATAAAGAAGGGTAAACCTGAGACATTTCTAGCTAAATGGATACACTTTGAGACCATATTCTTTTTTTAATTTATTGGTACATTATATATACATATCACAAATTACACTCAAGTTTGAAAATTTATACCAGTATATGACATGACTTCTCATTTTTCTTTATCCCTTACCCACACTTGAGACAATATTCTTAAGTGAAATAAATCAGACACACTTATTTTTGAGTTTTTTTTCTTGTCTTTGAGACAGATCTCTCTACATAGTTCAGGTTGGCCTTGAATTTTCTATCTCACTCAGTCTGGCCTCAAAGTGAGGGCAATACTCCTACCTCAGCCTTCCAAATGCTGAGATTACCAACCTGTGCCACCATGCCCAGCAGGCACACATTTAAATAATGCATTGTTTCTCTGGTATGAGAAACTGAAAGGGCAAATAAGAATCAAAGTATAACAGATATTGGGAAATAGGAAGAAAATGTTCAAACAGGAAGGAGAACAAGGGGATGGGTAGAAGAAAAAAGAGAATAGAAGGAAAAATATAGAAACAAAGCTTTTATAAATAAGGTAGGAAAGAGGGTTGGAAAGGAGAGGATTGAGGAAAAAAGAATCAAGATGTACAAGTACAAATTCCCCATGATCAATGTTGTTATGTATATCTAAAGTATATCAATAAAATTAATTTTAAAATTTAAAAAATAAAATAAAACTGGTATCTCTGGAAAAAATTATGTCAATACATTTAATAAATAAAGTTTTATTTACATTATCTATACTGTCCGTGGTACTCTTAAGCGGAGAAGTCATTAGTATGTGCTAAGTATTTTTCAAAACTGCCTTAAGAAAATAGTTTTTTTTAACCTTTTAAAAATATGCCTATACAAGATTTTGGACTCATTTACCTGATAAGCCAGCTTTCTGACAGCATCTTTTACATCCTTGGTGCGCCCTACAATTTTTGGTAAAGTCTTTGCTGACGGTGCAATGCATGATAACACTGCTCGCCTAACTTCTGGATTCGAATCATTTTCAATCAAAGCAGCATAAGCTAAAAATAGAGGAATACATTTTAGTACCAAAGAAATTCTTATAAGTTAAAACAGTCCAAATGCTGAAACTGTGAAGTGGTACAGGTATCATGTTTTACTCTTAACTTTTTTTTTTTTTTTTTTTAAGACAGGGTCTTGCTTTATAGTTCAGGCTGGACCTGAGCTCACTATGTAGCCCAAGCAAACTTGAACTCAGCAATCCTCCTGCCTCTGCCTCCCACATGCTGGGATTACAGGTGTGAGTCACCACACCCAGCATTGTGGTATGTGGTACTGATTGCCAGTAGGTGTGAATCACCACACCTGGTATTGTTGTATGTGGTTACCAGGGATTGAACCAGGGACCTTGCTAGGCAGGCGCTGGAATCACTGAGCTAAATCTCTGGCCCTACTCTTATACTTTTAATCTTTGGCTGAAAATTTTTTTCACAAACTTCCTACCTAAAAACAGAATGAGAAATTAGTAAATAGACTGAACAAGAAGGCTAACACTGAAAACCCTCAAAGTCAGAGAAAGTTTACTGTATTAAGCAGTTTATACCCACTTCCTGTGTTTAAATATATTTGTTCACTTGCACTTGTCATAGTCCCCAGTTTTATTTTCAAGAATGTGTTCATTATTAAACATGTTTTATACATTATTAACATTTACAAAATATCAACTACTATAAGTCATCAAAATTGATTATACCACTGGTAACAGAGAAAAACATAAGAATATCCAAAACAAACCTAGCATATATAGAAAAAAGAAGTATGACTATCTTCTTCACCACAGAGGTAAATTCTTTAAGTGATTTAAAACTGCAATCATCATAGATTAGTAACTTTTTCTCCCTCTCCCTCTCTTTTTTTTTTTTTTCTTCAGACAGGGTCTCGCTTTGTAGTTCAGGCTGGCCCTGAGCTCACAATGTAGCCTAGAGGAGCTCTGAACTCAGCAATTCTCCTGCCTCTGCCTCCCAAATGCTGGGATTACAGGCAAGAGCAACCACACCCAGCAGATTAGTAACTTTTGACATTAGAATTTCTGCTCAACAATATACCCAAGAAGAATGAAAGAATGAGACACCTAAAGCAGGAAGAGAGGTATAATTCATATAACCCAAGGATTTCTTTTCAGAACATATAACAACTCCAAAAAAATCAATTAAAAATTTATTTTAAAATAAAATAGGGACTGGGCAAAAAAATGGGAAAATGGGTAAAACACTCTAAAAGGGATCATACAGAAATAATCAAACTCATATATAATAATGGTCCCATAAGATTATAATGAAGCTGAAAAATAATTTGATGTAGTGACATTTATGCTAATATCACAAGGTAATACATTCTTCACTTCTGTGGTGAGGCTGATCTAAGCAAATTTTTTTTTTTTTTTTTGAGACAGGGTCTCGCTTTGTAGTTCAGGCTGGCCCTGAGCTCACTATGGAGCCCAGGCAAACCGCCGCGAACTCAGCAATCCTCTTGTCTCTGCCTCCCGAGTGCTGGGATGACAGGCGTGAGCCACCACGCCTGGCATTGTGGTATGCGGTGTTGATTGTTGGTGGGCGTGAGTCTCCACGCCCAGCATTATATGTGGTTACCGGGGATCGAACTCAGGATCTTGCGCTTGCGAGGCAGGCGCCAGAACCATTGAGCTAACCCTTCAGCCCCTGATCTAAGCAAATTTATAGCACTAACCAGTTGATAAAAAGTATTACACTTACAATTATGTATAGTACTGAACACTTGATAATAATACATATAAACTTTTCAAATAAGTACATAACCCAACAACATAACCACATATTAAGAAAATTCATAACATGGTTTTCAAAGTCACTGATGATGAATAATATTTTTAAACTGCATTAATTAACTGCATAATACTTAGGTATTATGCTCTTGAATATTTATAGTCAATGCAAAGTTCAACTACTAATAATTTAATAAAAATCAATAAAACTGGGCCAGGCATGGTGGCTCACACCTGTAATCCCAGCACTCGGGAGGCAGAGACAGGAGGATTGCTGAGTTCGAGGCTTGCATGGGCTACATAGTGAGCTCAGGGCCAGCCTGGACTACAAAGTGCCACCCTGTCTCAAAAAAAAAAAAAAAAAAAATCAACAAAACTGAAGAGATTTAGGAAGTGATACATACCATTAACCACTGGACAGTCATCATCTTTGGGATCTTGAAGTCGTGAAAGAGCCAGAACTGCCTGTATTCTCACATTTGGAATCTTATCTTTCAATCTAATAAGCATGGCTTCATTAATTTTATCAAACAAATCATCATCAATCAGGGCATCTTCTGGCATAGTTCCCAAAAGCTTGTTTATAAGCTGGCAGACTCTAAACCTGACTGCACTGCTGTTTGCTTCGTGATGCTAAAAAAAAAGTTTTAAATAAATGATTGATTCCCAGTAACATAATATGCCTAAACAGTATCATTTGAAATCTGCATGTACACACTGAATATATTTTTATAATATAATCTCGGTCTGAAAGAAGTATTTGCTAAATCACAAAAACATATTTCTCATTGTAGGAACTCTTCTAAACTAAAAAACTCATTTACAACCTAAGAACTAGCTTAATAAGAACATTAAAAGTTTAATGCTGAAGTAATTTTGAAAGCCTATTTTTCAATTTAAGAACAGTTAAGATTTCCTATAAAATATACTCATTCACAGATATTTAAGCACTCACCAGATATTTCACTGTCTAAAATACACACACTTTACGGTACAATATTTTACATCACTTCCCCAAAGTGCCACTTTTCATAGTACCTTTAAGAGAAAAGTAAACAAGTAATTTAAAATGCCACCGTCTTCCTCTTCCTCATTATTCTCCATATCAGATTGGTGAAACGAAGCAACAAATTTTGCTGCAAATTCTATGACCCTTTCCACAGCAGGTTCACGTTTATAGACTACCATAGCATATTTAAGGCAATGAACAAATTCCTCATGAAAAACTTCTTTATTCTCCATCTGAAAGACAAAATTTTTTAAAACCTCATAAACTGCACTAACAAACTTATGCTAACACTATCAAAAACATTATCAATAATTCAGACAAACTAAAAATCTGTATTTAGCCGGGCATGGTGGCTCACGCCTGTAATCCCAGCACTCAGGAGGCAGAGACAGAAGGATTGCTGAGTTAGAGGCTTACCTGGGCTACATAGTGAGCTCAGGGCCAACCTGAACTACAAAGCGAGACCCTGTCTCAAAACAAACAAACAAAAAAAATCTGTATTTAGTGAACTTTCAACTATCTAAACCAGCTAAAGGGAGATGAATCTGCACAAATTTCCCTCCAGGTTCTAAAGTACACTTCTCGAACTACACAAGCACGAATTTCGACAGTGAAGATTCCTTTGAACGTTTTCAATGTCCTTGAATTTTCAATAATGCATTATTAGGGCCAGGGATTCAGTTCAGTGGTTCCCGTGTCTGCCTGGCAAGTGCAAAGTCCCAAATTGATCCCTGGTAACATGTATCACAATGCCAGGCGTGGTGGCTCACGCCTGTAATCCCAGCACTGAGGAAGCAGAGGCAGGAGGATTGCTGCTAGTTCCAGGCTCTTCTGGGCTACATAGTGAGTTTAGGATCAGCCTGAACTACAAAGCGAGACCCTGTCTCAAACAAAAACTAAAAATAATAATAATGCGTTATCAACGCAGCAAAAGTATACTTCATGAACAGTGCAAAATAAGACTGCCTTCTTCATTTACATCAAGATCATTTTCCTTTCCCAAATTGTCCCCCACTCTTCCTGCGGCACCACTCACACCGCATTTATATTGAATAGGGTCAAGTGCCAAAGATCAATTTGACATTCGGTAACCGTGGGACAACGTTGGAATAAGTGACAGTCAGCTTTTCCGCTGTGGGCGGAGACCGAGGGGAAACCTCCGCGAATTGCGGGCTTCAGGATTCTTTCTGAGCTGGACGATCGGCACTCGGGAAGTTCTCACCCCGAGTTCACCGCGGACCCAGAGTTAACGGTCCACACGGCCCCGAGGGTCGAAGCAGGGCAGTGCTGGTGCACAAGAGCCACCTCAAGGAAGGCTTCCCTACCTTGGGCAAGTCGCCTGACTTCTGCAAACCTCAGATGGCTAAGGAGCAAGCCGCGAAGGGTGCACCGAGATCGGAGGCCCCAGCGCTCCCCCAGGGGAGGATCGCCGGACAGCGCAAGGGCCTACCGTGCCGTAGGTGCGGCTGAGGGCCACCACCAGCTTCGCCTGGTTCTGGTGCGGTTTCTGAGCCAGCCGAAAAGCCTCCTTAACCCGCAGGAGCTTCTTCTCCGCTCCCATGGCGCCTGAACGAGCTCCCTAGAGTCCTCAATCCCGGGAGACGGCCGCTAGCGTCCAGGGCGTGGTTACCGCCACAACTTTCAAACAACTCCCGCGATAGGAGGAAATGCCGCGAGAACTTCGCGAAAACTAGCCGCCAAACAGGAAGAGATAGGCCCGCCCCTACCAAAACCACCTTCGCGGCGCATGCGCACAAGCTGTGTCCAGTTTCTCCCGAGGTGGGAAACGGCCTTGCTAAGACCCGAAGTGAAGTCCACGAGGAGCCCCGCGACGTTTGGTACGGGGCTGGTGGCGCTAGGTGTAACAGGGTTGTACCGCTGGGTGTGAGGCAAGAAAGCAGAACGCATCCTTCATGGTGAGAGCATGAAATCTGCCCGGAAACTGATCTCTGCCCCGACTGCAGGGGTGGGAGATCCCGCGAGGAGGGATACGCTTGGAGAGACGACCGATAGCCGCTTCAGAGGGCCGACAGAGGCCTGGGTTGCGGCCGGGTGCTGTTGGGAAGCCATATGTTCCTGGGCCTTCCGCGGGGACGTTCCGAGTGCCAATGGGCGGTCTGGGAACCGCTGCCGAGAGAAGTGAAATTTAATTTTGATGCAATTGGTGCTAAATATATCCCAGTTCTGCAGGCGTCGTTTGCAAACGAGCCTGAAGATACTAGTAAACAAAAACGAACGCAGAGAATGTGAAGGCCTTGGGGGGTCGTGACTCAATTAGACCAGGAACTAAGTCTCCAAACTTTTTGTTATAAAATGTCAAACTCCCAGAGCAAGAACGAATGTTGGGGGCGGGAGGGTTAACTCAGTGGTTCCAGCCCCTGCCTCGCAAGCGCAAGGTCCGGAGTTCGATCCCCGATAACAACATACAATGCTGGGCGTGGAGACTCACGCCCACCAGCAATCAATACCACATACCACAGTGCCGGGTGTGGTGGCTCACGCCTGTAATCCAGGAGGCAGAGACAGGAGGCAGAGACAGGAGGATTGCTGAGTTTGAGGCTTGCCTGGGCTACATAGTGAGCTCAGGGCCAGCCTGAACTACAAAACGAGACTTGTCTCAAAAAAAAAAAAAAACGAATGTTGGGGCCGGAGATTTAGTTCAAATGGTACCGCGCCTACCTTGGAAGCAAAAGGGCCCGGTTGGGGGCTCCACACATAGATTCCAAAATCTGTCACCCCAAAGTAGACCTCTCTGGCATATTTTGGGTTGGTTGTTATGAAAATTGCAGACTCAAGAATTCCTGTAAAAAGCTGTCTTTTCCTAGAAGATGTTTACATCTATAAAGGAGGAAATCTACATTAGGAAAGTATGTGTGTCAGGAAAAGGACAGTTATCATACCAGATACACTCTTTGTTCACCTCTCCTGACCTTTTTTTTTTTTTTTTTTTTTTTGAGACAGGGTCTCGCTTTTGTAGTTCAGGCTGGCTCTGAGCTCACTATGTAGCCCAGGCAAACCTGGAACTCAGCAATACTCCTGTCTCTGCCTCCTGAGTTGCTGGGATTACAGGCGTGAGCCACCACGCCCGGCTCCTGACCTTTTCTTAAATTGTCACTACCCTCTGCCACAAAAGCCCAAGACCCTCTTCCTTTGTATCGTTCAGTATGGTATGTAACCTATCACCTCACCTTTTTTGTAGTTTTGTGTACTCTTCCAAGTACTTAAATGAATGTACCAATTTTTTTCCCTGTTAATGTCTCACTTCAATTCACGACCCAACCAAAGAGGAGGGTGGAAGGAAGCTACTTTTTCCTTCTCTCCCTTTGTATCCACCACCAGCTCAAGAAATAAAACACTACAAAGTTGTCCACATGTTTCTCATTTCAAATTAGTTTCCCTGGCTACAAAAAACATTGATTTTTCATATTTACTGTTAATTTTCAGTACACTAAATTTTTATATGGTAGCTATATGAATAAAGTCCTAAATGAGTAGATTATGCTGTTTTTCAATGTTTTGGCCATTACCTCACTAGTCATAAGTGCAGCCAGCTTTTTTCAATCAGTATGGGTTTTGAGATTTCTTCATACTGATGCGTAATAGTAATTTACTCCTTCTTGGCTCTTACTATTTGCCAGGCACCTTTCCAAGCACTTTGTTTAATCCTTACAAACAACGCCTGTAAGGTAACTTCAGTATTCATTTATTTTGGGTGATAGTACTGGGAATTGAATCAGAGCCTTCACACTGAGCTATGGCCCCAACCTATTTTCATTTCTGAAAGGGAGTCTTACTAAGTTCCCAGACTAGATTAAAATTTACTATCCTCTTAACTCAGCCTCCTAGAGTTTTGCGATTACAGGTGCTTTCCACCACACCCAGCTTCATTCACCTTTTAAAACCAACTGAGGCACAGTTTGCTATAGGATTCTATTGTATTAATGTGTCATAATTCTCTTGTTTCTTACTCCCAATTTCTAGAATTGTGTAGGTATTTGAATACCTAAAGTAACAGATATAGTAGCATTTGGGTGTTTTTATAGTTTGGATTTAAAACACCTAATTTCAGAAAAGAAAGGGTTTCAGGTTAATCTACCAGAGCAAGAACATTGAAACCTTAGAATGCATGTAATAAACTGTGGAATGCCTAGAAAGCTCTGGTGAAAGAAATATTGAAGGGCATTAATTTTTTTAACCAATGTGCCCAAAATATTTCAACATGTAATCCATATAAATTGAAATAATTTACATTCTCTGTTTCTCACAAAGTCTTGTAAAATAGGTATTGTTTACACTAGCCACATTTCAAGTGTTCAATGATACTTGTAGCTAGTAGTCATAGTACTGGACACCACAAAACCACTCATAGTTTGAGAACCTCTCAATATTACATGTCAAATGTAAAGTCAACTAGTAAACTAAAGGAATAATCTTGAGTGACTTCTCATTTTGTGGTCTTTCATTGCTCTACTTTTTATGCTTTAGGTGTTTACTACTTCTACATTATTAAATTTCAAATAGTATTATTCTTTATTATATTTTCTTTGGCTATCTCACCCACCAATGAGAAACTTCCTAGGATTTTGTCAGTTACTGAAGGATGAGGCATCTGGCCACCAGAGGTCAGCCTAACTATATTTTTCTTAACTGTTGAAAGAAGCTGGGTTAAATTTAAACATCTCACTGATGTAAAATTTACATGATTTTGACTTTTGTTTTTAATACTGGGGAACAGAAAAATAATAGGGACTGTGGAAATAAATTTCTTCATGTGCTTGGTAAACTTAGTTTAGTTCAAGAAATAAAAAAAGAATATGTGTATTAGGGCTGTCAAGTTTCAAAGCTGTAGTCTTTAAAAGTAAATTATACATTTAAGTATATAGAACAAACATGATTAATTCACTTTTGATGTGGAAAAATTATATACCTAGAATATAAAACAGGAAAGACAGTGGACTTCCTTTTATGTCATATGTCTTGAATTTATGTAAGCCTTTCAATAGACATTTTCTTAGGTTGATTTAAAAAGTAAGACTTAAAGAACGCTTTGAGTAACACCATAACTGAAATGTACCAGTTAATTTTGCAGATACAACCTGGTTCAGAAATCAGCAAAAATATGAGGCCAAAATAATTAAAAACCGATCCATTCTCAACTCAGAAAAATAAAACATTTTCTGTGTGTGACAGAGGCTAGAATATTCTTTTCCAGTTGAAATATATAATATTGAAAGCTAAAATTAAAAAAACATTCATGTTGGGCCGGAGATTTGGCTTACTGGTTCCAGCGCCTGCCTTGCAAGCGCAAGTTCCCTGGTTCAATCCCCGGTAACCACAACAATACTGGGCATGGTACACCCACTGGCAATCAGTACCATATACTACAGATGCCGGGCTTGGTGGCTCAAGCCTGTAATTCCAGTACTTAGGAGGCAGAGACAGGAGGATTGCTGAGTTCGAGGCTTGCCTGGGCTACATAGTGAGTTCAGAGCCAGCCTGAGCTACAAAGTGAGACCCTGTCTCAAAAAAAAAAAAATACATTCATATTTCATAAAGTTATAAACAATTTCCTTTGTCTTCCTGTCATAGCATCATCTTTGTTGATTTTACTTTAAAAATTATTTCATTTGTC
>PVIC010050814.1:0-12683 GCA_004025085.1 Thryonomys swinderianus
GCCGGGTGTGTGCCCCGGGTGTCCGGGACCTTGGACAGGCCAACGAGTACCCTTCCTGCACCCAAACTCCCCTAACTCTGGAGCGTGAACGGCTCTCTGAGATCTCCAGGCTGTCTGTCTGTATTCCAGGGAAGGAGTGGATGCCAGTGGGTGTGTGAGGTGGGGGACAGACGGACGGATGGACAGGCTCGGAGCAGGCAACAGTGTTCGTGTCCCTGGGGAAAGGGAAGGGAAGGACAGGGGCATCGCCCAGACGGGAAGGGACGGAGGCTGCTCCAGGGCACCTTCCTGGCAGTGCCCGGGGCGGCTCTGGTCTTACCGCAGCTGTCTGTGTTGTGTGGCCAGAACAGTGCCCCAAACCGAACTAGGGGCCAGGTGGGTAGGGGAGGAACTGCACAGGTTTTATATGGCAGACCCGCGTGGAGATCAGACTCACGTTTATGACCTCTCTGAGCCTCAGCTTCCCCAGCACAGAGTGAGAGCGCAGGGACAGCGTCCCCCACCCTACTCACGGCACGTTTAGGTGGGACCAACCTGGGAAGGGCACAGTGGATCTCGCCGCAGGTGTCTGTCCCTGTCCTGCGCGTGTGCTGCTCCTGATACTGAGAAGCATTTGGTGTTTTAACTGATGCAGCTGTGCGTTGACGGGCGCCGGGCGCCCCCTTGCTGCGTGGGCACCGTGGACAGCGAGCAGGTGTGGCGCCGAGCATTTTCTGCTCCCGAAACACCTGCTGCGTGTGCTGGGATCCACCAAGCCACCCTTTCCTGTGCTTTTCAGACTATGAGATCAACTGTCACACACGGTGCCCTGTGCTCTGCTGTGGACTCTGGGGCTCCTTCCTGCCAGCTGGTGCCCAGCCTCGCTCTGCCCACCCTTCCCTGCTCCTCCCAGAGGCCGAGGCCAAGCGCTGAGAGCTCTCCACGGTTTTGGCTGCAGAGCTGCCGCTACTTCCCCCCAGCCTGTGTTCTTTCTGTGCCCCAGTGTCCTCACCTATAAAATGGGGTGATGTGCAACCCACTTTGTGCCCTTGCTGGAGGTCTGGAAGGGGGCTGTTCGCGCAGGGCTTGGCAGGGGCTCACCTGGGTGCTGTGGGAACCGTGCAAGTGCTGGTGCTGTTGTCCCGTTGTAAGAGGGAGGCCCGGCCAAACTGGCTGCGACCTGCCCAGTCACACAACCCCGGAGCAGAGCTGGGGCCCGGCATCTCCTGCTGCCCAGCCCCCCCACGGTAGCCACGCATTCTGCTGGACAGTCGGAGCCATCGGGGACAAACTTCCGGCCTTCTAGGCTGTGCTCAGCCTCTCCCAGGGAAGGACTCCAACGGGGGAATCAGAGGACCCCCCGTTTCTCCCTGCCGCGCCCCTGGGAGCAGGACAGAGTCAGAACGTTCTTCTGTGACCTTGACTAGCCGTGATGGTTGAAAGATCTGCCAGGTGTCCCCTCACCCCGCGGCCACAGCGTGACGGGGAACTCTCGGGCTTCAAGGCCCTCCGGGATCCGAAGTTGGGGTCTGAGGTCTGGGAAGGATCTGCCCTGCGGGAGGGAGAGGCCAGAGTCTGCCAGCATGCCCATCTGCCCGGTGGCAGGACCCAAACCAAAAGCAAAACAAATAAAAAACCGAGGATGCCCAATGAATGTTGAATTTCAGAGAAACCACATACAAAGTTTTAATGTGTGTCCACGCGATATTTGGACACACCTGTGCACTAATCGGACATGCCCTGTTCTTTTCCTAGCAGTCCTCCCCAGTGCCTCACGGGGACAAAGCAGTTTGTAGTTGGCAGGTGCTGTCTCTTTTAATACACCAGCCATGCCCACTGGGTACCTTTGTCCACAGTTTGCCTGACAGAAAATAAATGAGCTGCACAGAACAGAAAGGGTTTGCACAAGGTCGGCACCGGAGCGTCCGGCCCCGTAGCTGCTCTGAGAGGTATAGAAAGGGAGGATGAGGTCACCCCGACACAGCGGCCTCTCCCTGCTCCCGGCCCTCAATTCTGCATGTTCTGGGGGCTTCCCGATGGGATAACGGGTCATGGACAGTTAGAGATGGTGAGCACCAGGGGACAGTGATGGTCTTGCTCTAAGTGGAAAGGGTTCCAGGTGTGGGCGGCACCTAGGTGACTGGCCGGGCAGAGGTGGGGGAGAGGGCGATGCCGGAGGAGCCCAGGAAGAAGCAGCGCCGACGACGACGACACCTCACTAGGCTGCTGTGATCTCTAACGCCTTCCCTTTGGGGCAGCCGGGAGAGAGCGGGAACTGGACGCGAAGATGAGCTGGGGCGCCTCTCACCTGAGTGCTGCTGGGGCGGGAGGGGAGGGAGCTCAGAGAGACGCAGAACCAGCCCGCCCTCCTGAAGGGGACTCCGCAGGAGGAGGAGGGGGAGGGGGAGGGGGAGGAAGAGGAAGAGGAAGAGGAAGAGGAAGAGGAAGAGGAAGAGGAGGCCTGCCAGAGCCCCCTGCCATGCACACCTGCGGTGCAGCAAGGGCTCTGTGCTGGCGCCGAGGCTCTGGCCCCTGGCTGTGCCACCTTCTCTACGTTGTCTCTCGTCTCTGTGCCTCAGGTTTTTCTTGCGCTAGAAAAGAGTAGAAATAGAAGGACCTTTTCCTGTTTGGGGTTCTGAGTTTCATTCTCTGCATTTTTAATAAGAGAGACTATTATCCTGATTGGAACTAATAGGAAAGTTGAGGTGTGGGGAGGCAGGGGCTTTTCAGAGACGCCTGTGCTGGGATCGGGGGGCTGTCGTCTCCTGCGGTGGACGGAGGGACAGAGCACCTGGGACGCCTGGCCCTCAGCTCACAGGGCTCAGAGGCGTCGAGCACAGAGGGCTTTCCGCTCCCTGTCCCAGCCTTGGTCCCACAGTCACTAGGCTCGGGGCTGAGCCCGGTGGGCCAGGGCTGTCCCTGCGCTCGAGTCCAGAAGTCGTGAAGGAGTGATGCAGCCCACAGCCGTCCTGAGAGCGTGTCCGGAGCAGGCCTCAGGGGCAAGGCTGGACGCAGGACGCCCTCCCGGACTGCCCTTTCCCGCCAGGGCCGCCGTGGCCTGCGGGAGGTCTCAGTGCACACTGCCAAGGGCGGCGGCTGAGCTTGGCCTGTCCCTGCTACGTGGGGGTGTTGGGCTGGGGCTGGGGGGAGCTGGACAGGGCAGGACGACCCAGGAACACATGTCACCACTTGACTGCGCTGGCCTGTCCCTGGTGGGGCAGCTTCCTCCAGAAGACTCTAGATCTGCTGGAGCATCTGCCACTCAGGGAGGGGCTTTGCTGCTCGTCCTGTGGGGGGTGCACCGTGCGGGCTGGGGTGTCACTGGTGCCGCCTGCCTGACCTGCCTCGGGCTCGCACAGAAGCTCACCCCCTTTCGGGTGCTGCTGTTCTTCGGTGTCACACCCTGGGAGGGCCTCCCTGGGGGCTTCTTGCCAACTGACTAAATGACAGTTCTTCAGCCAAACGGACACAAGTGATACTTGTCTAAAGGGCACAGGGTACTTTCTCCTAGGAGACTCCCAGGTAATGATTTCTTTCTCCAAAAAAGAAAAGCAATTTTAATTTTTTGATTATAAAAATAACAGGCGCCTGTAATTTGACTGGGGAAATGTAATGAGGTATCATGAAGAAAACAAAAATAAAAATTTAAACCCCAGAATCCCATTACTATTAAAATTTGGCTCTATTTTTTTCCAGCTTTATAATGCCCATATGTAAAGTTCAGGTGGCACTTTACAGATGTTGAAATTATACTATTACATAGTATGTGGATTTTTTTCTCTGAGTTGTGAGAGTTTTCCATCCTTACAGTTCTTTGAAAATTCAAATTTAACAGCCCTGAGAATGGGCCAATTTAGAGATACATGACTTGGAACTGTGTCCTGTTAGAAATGTGTACTATGAGCAGGCGTGGTGGTGCACACCTGCAGTGCCGGGGCCCGCGCTGTGGGAGGCTGAGGCAGGAGAATGGCAAGTTTGAGCTAATCCTGGGCAACAGAGTAGGACCCTGTCTCCAAAGTAAAAAGGGATGTGGCTCAAGGTGAAAGACTCAGTTTCAATCCCTAATGAAAAAAGGAAAGAAAAGAGAAGGGCACAGAAGGCCGAGTTCAGGCTCAGCGCGCCTCTCCCTCTTCTGTTTGCTCTGCGCCCCCTGGTGCAGCAAGTGTCTGGGTGTCTCCCTCCCCTGACGGAAGGGTACAGGGTCGCGGTGGGCTCGGGTCTCAGACCCTCCCCGGTGTGTCTGCACATGCTGTGCGTGCCACAGGCCACTGCCTTTTCAGATCGTCCTGGAGCTAACTCACGAGGCGTCGCCTTCCTCACTGCTGCGGTGGCCAGGGCTGGGCGTCAGCGCCTGCAGCGTGTGGGCTGGAGCCCGTGGAGGAGCCGCCTTGGATGCATCCACTCTGGCCCCAGACACCAGCCTTTCTGAAAACGCTGTGCTCACCGTGTCACGCTGTCAGTTAGTACCCAGGGCCTCAGTGTGGGACAGGCTCAGGGCCTGGCTAGACATGGGACTTGGCTCTTGCCAGGGACATAGGGAGGCTCTCCTGGGCCAGGCAGGGAGGAGGGGATGGGAGAGACGAATAATGGCTATTGGAGGCTTTTTCTTAATTTAAACTTTTTTTGTTTTTGAGACAGGGTCTCGCTTTGTAGTTCAGGGTGGCCCTGAGCTTACTGTGTGGCCCAGGCAAGCCTGGAACTCAGCCTCTGCTTCCTGAGTGCTGGGATGACAGGCGTGAGCCACCACGCCCGGCCAGTTTAAACTGTTTTTGACTACACTTCCTCCTATAGTGCGAGAAGCAGAAAGCACACAAGGCAGAGGGTGCTGCGTCCCCAGGTTGCAATGCACAGCACCCGGGGCTCCTGCAGGACCAGGGTCCGGGCCACACCCTCCATCCTTACAAAGAGCCCTGCGGTCTGCTCACCCAGCGAGGCTGCGTCTGCCTCCATGAACCAATGGGCAAATGCTTCCCACTCAGCAGGCTTGACAGGTCATTGTCGCCCTCTTGACTGGTGCCTTGTCGCCCTCTAGTCGTGCACACTGGCTCCACGGAGGCCAGGACCATGCACTCCAGCTGCTGCCTCTAGCTGGCCTAATAGTGGCAGCTGTGGCAGGAGCAGCTGGCCTGTCCCTCCTGCCCAGGGCAGGCCCGAGGCATGGGATGTGAGTACACCACACAGTCCAGGCTGGACAGCCAGGGAACCGTATTCTAGCCCTGGCCTTGTGAACAGCAGCCTGGACATGCTCAGGGAGGGTCACGGAGCCAGGGCCACGGCGACCCCCAAGGGCCTCAGGAATGTGCACTTACCTGTCAGTCGTCTTTGAAGTCCCCCCGAGAGCTGCACAGCTGCAGGAAGGCCCCCAGCGGTGCATGCTGGGCTCTCCAGACACGAGGCGGTAGACTGGACCCTGGGGCCTCAGTGGCATGATGCCAACCCTACAAGGAGATGTGCCAGAGTGAAGGGCAGGACGGCCAAGGAAGGCTTCTGAAGGAGGGAGCCTCGGCCGGATGCCTCGGGCGAGAAGACGTCTAGGGAGGCATCTTTCAGATTTGCAAGTGGATGAAGACACGTCGTAATGTTTCTTAACAGAAACTGCCACAAAGGCTTTGTGCCGGTTCAAGATGAGGTAATTGTGAAGACAGTCACCGAAGAGGATTTCCAGAATTGCTTCAGAAAGTGGAAAGACGAGAATATTCTAATTCAGGGGAGGATTTTGAAAAGGACTCATGGCTATATGTCTTTTACTATTAATTTTTAAAATTTGCAACCACTCATGTATATTCCTCTGTCTATGTACTGATGGACTCTCTCTCCTTCCCCACAAACCTGGCAGAGCACCCCTCCCTCGCCACTCACTGGTCTGCGGGGCTGGCAGGGGTCAGCAGGACTGGTGCAGCTCCCTCAGGGACACGTGCCTCTCTCTGCAGCTCAGGGGTGGATGAAGTGTCACTGCCTCTCAAACCCATCGGAAAGCAGTCCTACCAGGCCTGGCAGTGTGCGCCTGTAACTCCAGTGCTCTGAGAAGCTAGGACAGGCTCTGGGTGCAATCCCCAGGAGTGGAGGAAAACAGAGTCCTCTGAGCTGCCGGCCCTCCCTCAGGGCTATAGTGTCTGCCTGGGCTCAGAGTACAGTGTTGGTGGCTTCTCTGCCACAGAGCCTGGTCTTGGAGGGAAGAGATCAGAGGTGACATGAATATATCTGCTAACACCTGAGCCAAGCGCCAGCCACATCTACCCTGCTTCCTTTCATGTAGGAACCTGTGACTCAGTGACATCCAGTGACTTTCTCCAAAGCCACACAGCCAACTAGTGAAAAGCTAAACCTGGAGCCAAGCCCCTGCTGCCCCTTCACCCCAGCACACAGTGGTGACCATAGGGCTGGGAACATAGGCACAGGCTTTGCATTCAGATCAGCCATAGTCTGAGTCCAGCTGCTTTAGCCACTAGCTCTGTGAGCCTGGGCAGATCGCTTAGCATCTCTGTGCCTCCATTTTCTCCTGTGGAAAGGGCAGATGGTTAGACACATGTCTGCTGTGAGCCTGCAAGAGAGGAGCCCTGCAGAGCCCTCATCACAGTGCCCGGCACACAGAAGATGGGTCAGAAGTGCCCTGTTTTCTTCACCACAGAAGTAAAGCAGTTCAGCACCTGCACTGTCACTCCGAGGACCTGTCCCAGGCTGTCACGGGGCCACAGGCCTCACCGTGGCGTTGAGGGTCGTGAGGCGGGGAGCAGCGACACCTCACCCCGAGCTCTGCCCTGCCCCTGGCTAATGCACGATCTGGGAACGTGTGAGTTTCCTGTGTGGGACGAAGGGCACCGACCTAAGGGCTCAGTCAGCTCTCACAGTCACGGTGCTCAGACATCCTCACAGGTCTGACGGGCTGAGGCCGAAGTGCCTGTGTTCTCTGCGCCTCGCCCGGCTTCTGGAGGCAGTGTGAGTCCCCTGGGCCCTGGTCACACCCGCTGCCCTCTCTCTCCCATCATGACTCCTCTTTGGCCTCCACCCTCCTGGTGGTCTCATTAGGGCCCCCGTGACCATGTCGCCCCTGGACACCGGGGTCATCTCATCATCTCCAGGCCCTGAACCTGCCATATCTGCAGAGCCCTTTCACCCCGTGGGTGACACGTTTGCAGGCTCTGGGGACCAGGCCTCCGTCTGTGACAGGAAGTCCCCCGCTCCCCCACCCGTCCACTTGGGAATTGGAGGCCCTCTGCCCGCACAGGCTCCTTCTCCACGGACCCCACGCCCGCGGTCCCCCTTCCGTCACTTCCCGGCACCACTCCGCCCACAGGATGGCGGCAGCCGCAGCGTCGGGCCTGCCCAGACCTCGGGGCCGCTGTCAGCTGAGCGGTCTTGGGTCAGGCTTTGGGAAACCCGAAAAGACAGCAGAGGAGGCTGCGGCTTTGAAGTCCCTCCCGCGAGCTCTAGTTCTCCAGTTTTGCCGGGTGGCGCAGACTCGTGCTGCCCTTGGCGGGAGGTGCTCGCGCCCACATCGGCAGGTAACTCAGTGCGGTTGGTGTCCTTAGCCCGGCACAGCCCGGCTTCCTTACTGGGGAGCGGACTGCTGGGGCGGGAAGAACGGCTCCTAGGCTGCGGTGGACGACGTGAAGAAGGGAAGGTCTGCATGATGGCGGCTGTGCTGGCAGCGGTGCTGGGTGGCGCACTGGGGAGGGCATCCTCGTGGGGGAGGTGGCGGTGACAGGAGCAGCGCCTGTGGTGGTCTAGGTGACCGCAGGGGCTGTGACGCTGGTGATGGCGGGAACTCTTGGCTGCCGTGGGAACGTGCATCCCGCCCTCTGTGCTCACCCTCTGCTCCCGTCCTGCCGGGGAGGAGGCCGGTTAGAGACACCGCACCAGGGGCCTGTGGAGCTTCCACCGCTGGACTGCGGCTGAGCTCGTTGTCCTGGGTCACGGAGAGAGCCAGGCTGGAGCAGTGTCCAGACTCGCGTCTCACCTTGGGAGGGACCCGGTGACCTTACAGGACAATGCAGAGCCAGGACGAGCCGGGATGAGGCCTCGCCTTTCACTTCGCGAAATCGGCTTGTCACTTAACCAGATGAAGTGTCTGCTGGCAGAGACAGGGAGGGCAGTCAGGACTCTCCTGGTGCAGCAGTCAAGATTTCATGAATGTGAGATTTAGCTCAGTGGTTCAGGTGCCTGCCTAGCAAGTGCAAGGTCCCAGGTTTGATCCCCAGTAACCACACACAACAATACCAGGCAGGGTGACTCACACCCACCGGAAATCAGTACCACATACCACAGTGCTGGGTATGGTGCCTGTCATCCTAGCACTCGGGAGGCAGAGGCAGGAGGATTGCTGAGTTCAAGGCCTGCCTGGGCTACAAAGCAAGACCCTGTCTCAAAAAAAAAAAAAAAAAAAAAAAAAAAAAAAAGATTTAATGAAAGTGACGGTGGAAAGCAAAGGTTAGTAAATGGGAGATTAGAGCTGGGGGTCCAGGGTCCTACCACAGCAGGGCAGCACTTTGCACCTGCGTCCTGTGCAGCGTCCTATACCAGCCTCGGGTACTCGGAGTGAATTAAGCACCTGCTATCTAGAAAGAGCAATACACTGGGAGTCAGCAGACCTCGGCTCCAGTTCAGGATCCAGGTGACCTCGGACCCATTACGGAACTTCTCTGGGCCACTGTGAAACCAGCCTTCTGTGAGGTGTGAAAGCGGAAGGGGTGGCAGAGAGCCTGGCGATAGTGCGAGAGCCCCCAAAGGACTCTGGAGCTGGGAGGCAGGCTGGGAGGGCTGGGAAGAGGCCTTAGCCAGGGCCACGGAGAGTCCCCTGCCCTAGGAGCTGCAGCCCAGCGGTGGGCCAGGGACAGGTCTGCCACATTCTCTCCCCAATTTCTCCTTGGCACGGAGGCTTGTCACACCTGGAAAGACTTGCAAGGATCATGTTATAGTCTTGGGCAGCCAGGTCAGAGAAGGACAAATGGCCACTGAGCACACATTATGGGGTTTAACTCCACTGGCATTCAGAGCTGCAAAGCAGGGCAACAGTGTCCTTGCTTGTGGCTTCTTGGGTCAAAACAGATGAAAGTTTCGTAATCTATCGTTGGCATAGATTCTAGGACTTCCATGTTACCTTCAGCTTGTGGAATGAAACTTTGGGAAATAAGGAAGCAAGCATAAAGAGATGGTCCTAAGAGCATAGCTCCCAGTGAGGAAAACTGGAAATGGTTCTGGGCTCGGTGAGAATGTTCTTGGCCACTCTGCCCCTCCCAAGGAAGTGCCCACAGCTGCTAGAAGTGGGAAGATGTTTCCGACACAGTCATCAGATCCAGATGCAGAACCTATTTCCATTTGGTAGGTTTATGTATGTATTCACACAGAGAGACATTTAGGAAAGGATAAGCATATTTGTGTACGTCTGTCCCCTTTCTGCTTGTTTGTGCTGCCTTGGGTGTGTGCAAGCTGTACCTACGTGTGGATATAGGGAAACAAGCAAACAAAAAACTATCTTTAGCAACAAGAAGTGCTTACGAGAGCCCGTAGCCGGCCTGAGTGGGGCGTCCCCAGGAGCTAGGTCAGGGGAAAGGCCCAGAGAGGCCCCGGGTGCGGCCTCCCAGCAGGCGAAGGGCCAGCCAGGGCACGAGAGATTTAACTCAGTCCCCCAGCTGCTGGTCACCAGCTATTTCCGGAGGAGGCAGCTCTCCACCCTCTAGCTCAGGTGGCAGCTGCTGGGCAGAAGTCATCCGTCGAGGGGAGGGAGCCTGGCAGCTGGTGAGAGCAGGGCCTGAAGCCAGCGCCCGGAGGAGGTGCTGGCCCCTGCTGAGTGTGCTCTGGGGGGGAAGCCATGGCCCGTGCCCTGCCAGAGCCAGCTGGGGTCGCCCCGGCTCAGGTGCGCATGGGCTGGAGGAGACCAAGGTGTCTTCCTGCCAGCGGGGTGCCCGCCGGCGTGTCCCTCCGAGGGGTGAGATGAGTGGTACACAGCACCTGCTGCCTTCCGGGACCCTGAGCCCTCAGGCTTGTGGTCTGGCGGGACAGCTGAGCAGGGCTGGTGCTTGGCTCTGTGGCGCTGGAACAGAGGCTGACAGCATAAGGGTCCATCTGTGGTACTTCTTGCACACTAGCAGCAAAGCCAGCGACGCAAGCAGGGAAGGCGTTTGTTCCGAAGAAGTCACTCATGGCCAGGTTGGAGAACAGCTAGGAAGAGTCAAGGCAGCTCTGGCGTCCAGACACAGAACCCCACTCGTGGTCTTTCCGCAGAGGGGCTGCTGGGCCGAAGGGGCCCTCGCCATTGTGCTGGGGGTGCACACAAGGTCTGGTGTCCAGACAGAGACCTGGCCCAGTGAGGGCTGGGCTCGGAACCTGGCCAGGAGAGTCATACCGAGACACACCCAGCGGGAGAGAGAGACTAGCCCAGAGGAAAGTAGGAAGCCCGTGGGTGACTGGGCCTGCCACGTGGCACCGCAGGTGGCGGAGTGAATGTGGCCCTGAAGGACAAGCCCAGGTCTCTCTGCGGCCTCTGCGAGGGGATCTTATTTGCAAAGAATCTTTGCAGATGTGATGAAGGTTGAGTGTCTGGTGAGGAGACCGTCTTGGGTTGAGGGCAGGGCTGCCTAAATCCAGGCGCAGGTGCCCTCATGAGAATAGCGTGGGGGGACTTGCAATCAGAGGCAGAGCAGAAGGTCACCTGAAGGGGGCCAGAGCCTGAGGTGCTGTAGCCACACGCCTGGAACGTCTGGAGTCACTAGGGGCTGACAGAGCACAGGAGTCTCCCGGGGGCCCAGCGCTGCTGCTACCTCAACCCTGATTTCAGAATTCTGACCTCCAGGCCCACGAGGCAGGACATTTATTTTAGTCTAACTGGAGTGTGGTTTGCTGCAGCAGCCCCTGTGAACTCAGCACCAGGGCATTTATAACACCCTCGGAGTGCCCTGAACTTGGGCCGTCGTGGGGGTGGGCTGGGTACTGGTCTCCTGCCCCAGCAGTCACTTCAGCAAGCACTTTTACAGCAGGGACAGATGGAAGGGCAAGCCGTACCCCAGGGACAGACTGCCTGATTCTAGCTCTTGACTCCACCGTTCTTAGGGGAAACTTTAAGCATATGACTGCCTGTTTGTCTCTTTATCTGATTCAGAATCACTGTAACTGCAAAGTTTGTTTTATAAGTTGAAGGAGAGTAACCAGTAGAGGTGCTCAGAGGACTCTCTGGCCATGGGGTAGCTGTAAGAGAGTTAACTGGCTTGGCCTCACTCTACCTATGTGTGTGTGTTTTTTTTTTTTTTTTTGAGACAAGGTCTTGCTTTGTAGTTCAGACTGGCCCCTGAGCTCACTATGTAGCCCAGGCAAGCCTCGAACTCAGCAATCCTCCTGCCTCTGCCTCCCGAGTGCTGGGATGACAGGCGTGAGCCACCACGCCCAGCACTGTGGTATGTGGTACTGATTGCTGGTGGGCAAATAAGATCCCCTACACTTGGTATTGTTGTATGTGGTTCCTAGAGATTGAACTCAGGACTTCGCACTTGTGAAGCAGGTGCCAGAACCACTGAGCTAAATCTCTGGCCCTCTTTACCTATTTCTAAGGAGTGATGGAGAATTTCTACTTTCCTGAGGGAGTAACGTATGTAACGTCTCTGTTCCCCAGGGAGTGATGAGCTCTCTGCTGGTGAATTTGGGGGACAGGACTTCTGTCCTGCAATGGAGAGGCTTGTCCAGGCCTGGGCCATTGGAAGGTGGCCTGACCATCCAGGCAGCTGGCTTGAGAAGCCTTCTGTGTCCATGCATCTCTGACCCTATCTTTATTCATACATCTTTCAAGAGTATTGTGTGCAAGTGCCGGGTACAGGAGTACAGCAGTGAGGGAAGCAGCCTGACCCCCACCCCAGGGCTGCCATGTGACAGCGAAGGCAGGACATGGAAGCACAGTATATGCGTGGCAGGTCAGGGTGTGCCTGGGAAGACAAATTTAGCTGGGTTGGGGCAGAGATAGAGCATGTGGTGGAGAAGGGGAGAAAAGCTGCTTTAGGTGGGAGAATGCAGGGTTCTGGGAGAAGCAGACATCTGAACAGAGACCTGAAGAAAGTGGAGGGGCGAAGGGTCAGGTGCAGAGACCCTTCTGAGAGTGGCTTGGGCTGGAGGTGTTTGAGGGGTGGAGGGGGGTGAGGACTGGGAATTCCGTTCTGAGAGAGGGTCGGTGGGGTATAGAGCAGGACAGTGGGACACAGGCTTCTCTGTGTGATGGTGCATCTGGATTGTCAGCTTGCTGGCCTGAGAGATGTCCAGAAGATTCTGAAGAGGGTGTCTGGGTGTCCGGGTGGCATGAGCTTGAGCGCTGTGGCTGGTCCTCTGGCCCTTCTTCTCTGGCTCTTTCTCAGCCTGTCTGCTTCCCAGATGCCAGGCCAAGCAGCTTTCCTGTTCCCTGCCCTTCTGCCCTGAACTTCCTGCTTCTGAGCCAGTCTGCCATGGATGGGACCCTCGGAAACCTGAGCCCAAACAGCCTTCTCCTCCTTAAAATTGTGCACATCAGGTGTTTTGTCCTGTGATGAACAGTTGACTGATACACTCTCTAAAAGACCCATTTAGGCTGAGAAGAGGAGAAATGGTTCCCTAAAAGGTAGAGGCAAGAAGGCAGCTGAGGGCTCCTGTGGTCTCATTAGTAAAGAAACTGGCAGCAGGCCCTCCTTTTCTGACTCTGTGCTTCATTTGTTCATCCGTCCATCCATCCATCCATCCATCCATCCATCCAT
>PVIC010050815.1:0-12695 GCA_004025085.1 Thryonomys swinderianus
GGATTTTTAGTTTTTATACTCAGTTAATTGTCTAGACATTTTGTATAAATGTTTACAAAGGAGACATCATTAAAAGCCATGTGTAGGCACATCTAAATTATTTTTAATAATGTCTGACATATCAGTCTCATAAAAGGAAATGTGTACTCTGGATTCAGTTTGGGGCATAAACATTTATTACTGAAACAAACATTTTCTTTTGCAAATCAGCATTTTGGTTTTCAGGCTTGAGCACAGGTTTTGTTTAGAAAATACTTTCTTTTATACTCACAAGGATTATACATGTCTATATCATTGATGAAACATTTTTCCTGCGCTGTTCACATATGCATAGTTAATACATATCAAGTTACCTCCAAAATGATGAAAAGCAAAGGCTTTCAGAGATAGTTCATATCATCAATAATAAATCTTAAAGTCAATTTATCTAAAATTTTTTAAAAGATCAGAGCTGTGTATTTCTTGATTATTTAAAAAATACTTTTATGAAAATCAACATATTAAGATACTCTTCCATATCTATTTGGGGTAATTTTGTTGAATTATACTTTGAAAGCAAAATTTAGACTCTTTAAGTCTTCCTTAAAAACAGTTCAGTTCAAAAGTTTTAATAGTTTACCTACAGGGGTTCCAATATTGCAATGAAACTATCTTATACTATCCTTAGTTGAGAATATTAAAGAAAATCTATAATAATTTCAGAAGTTTTGAAAATAATGTTCCCTTATTTAGTTATGTTTGTGGGAAATTTTCCTTATAGACTTCAGCCAGAATGCTGCATGGCACCCAACTGAATGTGGGCACAGGGAAGAGAACCCAGCTCTGTTAAACTGTCCACTGAAGACATTTACACCAAGGTGGCACAGGTCACTCTTCCTGTGTGTACACACCACGTACATATAAATACACATTCTATTTTGTTTCAGAGAAACTATACTATGTATGCTGATCACGGAATGTGTTTTCATTGCTATTTTAAAATAGCTCTATTTTTCTCTAGTTATACAACCATCATAAAACATAAGTCTATAATAAAATTTTTTTAAATTTCTCAAACCTATCCACCCAAAGATATTGTTACTATCTTGGTATATTTCTTTCAGATTTTTTTTCTATTTTCTGTGTGTGTGTGTGTGTGTGTGTGCGTGCGCGTGTATATCTATGTAAGGAAGAAATAACACATGTGTAAATTTAACTTCAAGAACTCCATGATAAGACATAATTTTAGTTTGGACATTTCTAGATTGTGAAAATTACTGGAACCTAAGTCAAAAACCAAATGCTGACTTCATTTAATCAAATGGGAAATGCCTTACACACTATAATATTCAAAGCAAAATCTGAATCTAAAATTCAGACCTGTACAGAAAACTATTCCAATTAAAAATACTAAGACTTGTTAGTATATTAAGCCATTACACTAGGACATACTAACCTACTACTACACATTAGAATAAGCAGAAGTGAATTGTGGCAGTGTTTTGCTGTTGCTGTTACCAAGAATGCATTTTCAAAATTTTGTATAGATATCTAATTATCTTGCCTTATGTAAGCATTTAGCGACAAAATCACTTAAAATATAATCCTATACTTTCACTGATATAAAAGTTGCATCAATAGTAACGAGCATAAATTTTAGAAGATCATGTTTCTTAATCTTTCCTTAGATGTTTTACCAGCCTGGACTATAGGAAATACTAACTTTCCATACTTAGGCAGACTGAAGCAACTTTTAAGAAAGGATGAAAACTCATAGAACTGATGACTTAGGCAGTAAAACTGAAATTCAGGTGGAGCATTTTTTCCTTTTCCACTTTGCAAATGTTCCTGCTTGATGCTTTTGATCATATCATTTCCTCTCCTAAAAGAGGTACTTATTTGGTCTCCTGGTTTATTTAGTATATTACTTCAAGTATCACAGACAAGTTCTAACAATAAGATTTGAATAACGATTAACTAAAACTATTTATGGAGACTTTCATTACAATTCTTTAACGTTTGAAACCTATTTGTTAAGGTTTGAAACAGACTGAAACTTGCTTCACTATTTTTCAATATATCTTAGATTTAATGAGTTGAACTGTTAGGAAAATAAAGTTAATAGTTTTGGCTTAGTAATCATTGTTTATAAATTATGTTTTCCTTATTTCAAGGTCTTCTCAAATACTGTACATTTACATATAAAGAAAATATGAATCGAAAAGATACCAGATATCATTGCATTTATAAACTGACTCAAAGGTAGGCCAAACAATGAAAGTTATAGAGGTAGCCCAAACTAGGCAAATGCCAGAATATTAACATGTCATATTTTCAGTTTTAACAATGCTAATCTAATAATGAAGTTATTGAGGCATAAACTTCATAAACACGAAGCTTACTTACTAAGTAGACTGACAGATTGGTTTTAGATCTTATCAAAGTCATCAATTAATTCAAATGAGCATAAATATTTGGACTTCAAATAATTCCATTTATAATGCATGTAAGATGTTCTCACAGGCCGTAATGTCCCTACCATGTTTATTTCAATATGTAAATTTCTTTACTTCAGTTCACAAAGTATGGACATAAAACAATCTACCAAAGCTTTTTTGAGGGTTTAAAAGAGTTCCAGTCACCCATGCCAACTGCACTCTTCTCTCAACACAAAACTGCTTTTGAAACCAGGCATTCATTTGCTAAAACAAGGCATCTGCTGTTAAGGAGATTGATTATCCTGGGGCCTGACCTAATTGGGAGATTAGATATGGTCCTCTGCTTTGGACAGCATGATTTGTAGAGAGAGAAAAAATGAGACCAACAAAAGAGCAAACTTCTTTTAAACTCAAGTGTACTTTGATTTAGTTCTAATTTTTAAAAATTACTAACAGTATTGCAAATATCACATTGGTGAAATTACCTGTTATAACTTGAATTTACTGAATTCACCAGGTCATTCCTTCAGTTACAGGTACATTCCCTAACAAATGACTTTTCTTCATACACCTCTTAGTTAAGAAGACTATATAATACACACACACGTACACACACACACACACACACACACCCCTATGGTCTTTTTGCTGATGGTATTAGTTCTGTATTTTCTATTGCTGGATAGGTATCATCTCCCCCCAAACACAGACATCACCCCATTGCTGCAGCTAATTGCATTTTTCTTCTTAGCATTTGACAACCAGACCTTTGTTAATGCTATTCACCAATATATCAGACTCAGGTCATCCATCCAAAACCCGACAAAAGACCCAGATGCTCATGTAAATCGCAACTCCCCAAAGTACTGCCCTCTCCCTCCACAAAGATACACATTCATGACCCCTCCCATTTTTCTTCATTCCATGTTTTCACTTAATCTGTCATGCTTGGAAAAAAGTGCTTATTTAAAAACTGTAGGAAACATTATGTTATGTTTAGATAACATATTATATTATGCAACATCATGTTAATTATGAAGTCAGATATGATTTTCTACACAAAATTTTAAAATAGCTTAATGCAGTTGAACTTTCAAATAATTCATTTTTCCAGAATGACTTATTCTTTTATTCACCCCTTTTTGAACTCTCAAGATGAAACCAAGTTTGACTGTCCTCTTTCATTGAAGAAAAAAGAAAATTTTCAAGTAGCAGTGTTCAAGCAAAAGGACAGGACTGAATAATTCATAAAGTACCACATTCATAATTAAAATGTCAAGTTTACTGCTTTATCTTTGTTGTCTTTGGTACAATTTGCATTATGCATTAATTACTGAGAATGTATACTTAAGTAACAAAATATTTTTGAGATATTTAGAAACCAGTATAGGAAGTTACTAGCTATTGCAAAGGAAGGCTATTACAGATTCAAACAGTAATGAAAAGACGCTGCATATAGATATATTGATATTATAAAACAAAGACTTATTATCATAGATTCTTATCCCTTTTATATTTAATCTCATATATTTTGATATTCATTACTTTTAGACATTATGTCACTATAACAGAATCATTAAATTATTTATTAACTAGAAAAACAGGGCCAGAGATTTAGCTCAGTGGTTCCGGCACCTGCCTACCAAGTGCAAGGTCCCTAGTTCAATTCCTGGTAACCACATACAACAACACTGGGCATGGTGACTCATGCCCACCAGTAATCAGTACCACACACAACAATGCCGGGTGTGGTGGCTCACACCTGTAATCCCAGCATTCAAGAGGCAGAAGCAGGAGGATTCCTGAGCTAGAGACTTACCTTGGCTACATAGTAAGCTCAGGGCCAGCCTGAACTACAAAGTGATACCCTGTCTCACCAAAAAAAAAAAAAAAATTAATCCTGACAGAAACCAACAGTAATGTTTTAGTGTTTCAAAGAAAGCTTATTTATGAATAAGACATCCTCCATCCACAACCTAACCAAAGACCCAGATGCTCATGTAAATTGTACTTCCCCAAGGTACTAATATATGAATTCTTATCTTAATATTAAAGACTTTCCTTTTTAATCAAAGATTGAGTGAAAAATTAGTAAAATAGTATGAAATTTATAGATACAAAACCTAGCATCCTTACCTTCCACTCACCAATACACCACATAAAATCAAAGATGCTTATATTAACCCTAATACCATGAAAACTTTGAGTTTACATATAATAGGATGATATGTAATGGTAATATACTATTACCATTAGTAATACTGAAGCTTAGCAAATATTATGGAATATACCAATAACATTAGGAACTGGGGCACATCCATAATATTAGTAATTGAATACAAAAGCCATAAGCTTATTAGAACTCTGTATGTTGAGGCTGAAGTCTGTATGTTTTTTTCTCTGAATAAAATCTAAAAAGAAAGCAAAAAACTTCATACAAAAGATCTACAGAAACAGGCTAAACAACACAAAAGGAAGGGCAGGAGCTAAAGAAACCAAAAATCAAAGACAATGAAAGATAAGAAAAATGTGAAAAACTGATGAATCTAAGCTGGTATGCAAAATTAGAGATTCTTTTCCTGGTAATTGCATCACTCACTGGAATTTGCAATGAATATTTAAAATAAAGAGGTCTTTAATATTTCAAACGTACAGTGTTACCTTTTCAATCTGTACTTCACATCTGTTCTGGAAATGTTACTAAAACTACTTTAGTTATATTGCTCCAAAAATTCAGTGGCTCTCTGAGGTCTCTGGGGAAGATTCCAAACTTTTAACCTATCATAAAGGATTTCTCTGAAACAGACCCAGATGGAATCTGATTACGACACAACTCTGTCCCAGAGAAAAGTGAGCTGGCTTCATGTTTCCACACTTTTATTCCATTGATTTTAAACTCTAGGTCTACAACGTAGACCACACATCCACAACTCAAAAGGCTTTTTAACCACTTACCTTTTCTTCAAGGCTCGGCCTGACTTCACATTCTCTATTAAACTTTCACTAAACACCATTTCTACCAAAACACCCACCTCTAACTGACAAAGTTTTAAGTATAGTTTGAGTTTTATGTCCTTCAAAAAACATTCTTCTAGCTATTTTTTATTTCATTTTGCAATGACTGCAAATACAGTGGTACTCAGCTCACAAATTTAATTCCTTCCATTATGCTGGAAAAGATGGCCACATTCATGCTCATCACCTGATGCAGCTTGCAAATAAAAACAAAATTTTGCCAAAGTTTGTTTGCAAACCAGCTATTCAAAAAAATGTTCATCGACCAAGGTACCAATATATAGTATTCCTTTGGTTCTTATCTCGTAGTCCTGTAAATGCAATAATTTTTGTTTACTGACCACCCGCACCCACAATCACCTGGTAGACAAATACTCCTTGATTTTTTTCTTCTTGTAGACATACACCATCATAATGAGGTGAATACTGCTCAGTGCACATCTATCAAGGAATAATGTATTTCTCCTTGACTGACTTCTCAGTCCACCCCCAACCTGTACCCCCAAATACTTTCCACGGATCTGACTCTTCTTCTGAATTTCCTTAACTTTATGTCTCCTCCACCGAGAAGCTTAAAAATATCCTTCAATTACATTTCATGAAAACATAAGAAGTTGTTTATATTTTCATTTTCTTTTCCTTCCATATTTTCAGTTTCCAAGCGAGGTGCCCCTCTCAGGCTAATTCTCCACTTGAATCCTTGATGTTACGGTTTTCTGTGAGCTCGAGTGAATGACTGTATTAGACATCTCCAACTTTCCAATTCAGTTTTTATAGTTTATCTGGCTCTTTCTTCTAAATAAAATTCCCAAGAGGCAACGATTGCTTATGCTTCTTCCTCAGTTTCCATTTCTCTTGCAAACTTTATGCTTATATGTCCCTCCTGATTACCTCCAAACTCCTTACAAAGCTTTCCATTCTTTACCATGTGGCTCAAATTGCTTCCTCCTAGCTCTCCAACGAGAGATTTTATTTTTCAGAATAAAATCTAGTAGCTTTCTCCCAGTCATTATCTGTACTCAGTTGTGTATTAAATTACCAAAAGTAATATTTTCCACCTAAACCAAACTCAATAGGCTCTCACACATTCATTTCACATGATTTTCTCCATTCTCCTTTTTCTTGTAAGCTTCTTTCACTGTTCTTTATTCATCCATATGTAACTTTTTTTTTAGTTGTGACAGGTCCTTGAAATCCAATTGTGAGTCTTTTCTCTTGTTGGGCTAAAATCGAAGGAAAACTAATCTGTGCTATAAAATTAGGCATCATCTCCGTGTACACAGCTCCACGATGATTTCCATGGAAAAATGGAAATGGAAATTTCAAAACGATGAAAATTTAATTAGCCCTTTCAATAAGAACTTAGTATAATTGCTAATATGCGTAAGTAAAAATATATACAGAATCCAGGCTTTATTTTTCGGAGGCCAATCAAATACTACTGAATATACTTTCAATATACAACAAAAGGGGTAACCAATTTTTCATTTAAAATTTTGTCACAGTAATAGATACACTACTGTTAGTCACCCTCAAAATACCCTCTCTTGCTTCCCACACACTTGTCCCATCACTCTTGCCACTTTATGGTTACTGCATTGCTCAAATCAAAACATTTCATGAATGACTGCTTATAACAATTTCAAAGGTCTCACTAATACATATTTGAGGGTTTGAAGGAAGCCCCACTACCTAGTTTCACAAAAGCTATTGATATAAATAACTGCATGCAAACATAATTTGCGAAACAGTGCATCATAATATATAAGGGGGGAAAGATACCGCTAAGGTCCCTGCTGCCCTATCCTCTGGCTCCATGAACTGTTTCTCTTTTGTGACGGCCCTTTGCCATGTGCCCCTCTGCTTTAGAGCCAACCAATTATTGGCTGGGACCTCTACAAACTGTGAGCTCAATAAACCTTTCTCCTTTAACTTTGGGTGTTGGGTATTTTGTCTCAGCAATGACTAAGACCTCTTTTAAATTATCTTTCCTCTCAAGACCCACTTGTTTCTTAATGGAATTGCCAGTACAATTGAAATTAGTTATACTTATGAGGGTCACAATGATTATGTTTATGACTCTCGAGGATTGTGGTTGCCTAAAATGACATCAATAAACATATAAGTTGTTTACTGAGGGCTAATTTTCTTTAAAGCTTGAAACTGTTAATAACCACTTTACCAAAAAAGTAGTTTACTGTGACAGTTCTGATCTCCTTTTGCTATAAAGAGAATAAAATTATCAAATCGCAACACTCGCACATATCTTGAGTTTGGCTCTGAGTTATGCTTTCTCAGAAATCTCTCTTTGGCCCACTGCAGGTCGGGCTTATGGCCCAGTCTGCCAGTACAACTGGAAGGATGCAAGATTGTGGACCTAGTAAGACCAGCCTGACAGCCTAAGCCTGTCCCAGCTCGGGGGCCAGCACCGGTGCCCATCCCATTTCTCTTCTGTCCCCTGCAGCTTGTTTTACCCACATAGTCCCACACCTCCAGCTTCTGTCCGAAATGTGATCCGCCGCCTGAGGAGTGGGATTCTAGACCTCAGGGAGAGGTTCCTCTGAAGAATCCCAGAAGCCAGGCCTGGACTCTGGAGAAGACTTGGAATTTAGGGTTAAATATAAAGAGGCCTAGCCCTTGAATGTGTTAACAGATGCATTTCTTGTGAAGTTTTGGGAATCTTTTATGTCTTTTCATGAGCTGAATGCTGCTGCCAAATGCCATGCAGTGGGAAGGCAGGCTCATAACAACACAACGGTTTGTGCCTTCATTCACCTTATTCACCAGACCTGGCACCAGCTGACTTCTGGCTCTTCCTCTCAGTCATAAGGATGAGAAGTAAACACTTTGAATCAGTTTGGGAAATCAAGGCAGCCAATAGGGTGCAACTAAAAACACCCACAAAAAGAACTTCTAGAACTACTTCAGAAAGTGGCAAAAAGTTGGGATAAATGTTCAAAGCAAGGAAGTGCTTTGAGGCAAATTAATACTAATGTATCTCTTACTGTAATATTTTTAAAATTTAAACATTGACTGTGTCTTTAATCATACTGTTCCTTTTGAATGTGTCACATGTACACATTCCTAGTGTACTGTCTCATTTAGTTTTGCTGGACTGATCAGCAAAGTTGAAACTCAAGGAATAGGTTGAATTTCAACTATCATTCTATATTTTAATCGAAGAATTGTGTACAGAATTTTTAAAATTCTTTTTATTAAAATATATTACACTTATTAATAAGGAGTGATATGGTATTTCCTTATATACATATAACATGTAGTGACTAAATCCAAACAAATCATCTTTTCCTACCTCTTCCCAATCCTTCCCAATACCTAGTAATTACTATTCTACTTTCTGGTCAACACCTTTTTAACTCCTATGTATGACAAAATATGCAATAGTTGTCTTTTTGTGTGTGGTTCATTTTATCTAACAGGATGTCTTCTACTCCCATCCATTGTGTTGCAAATGACAAGACTTCATTCTTTTGGACGAAATAATATTACATCATGGATACTACCACATTTGTTAGCCATCCATCCGTTGGTGAACATAAAGTTTATTCTATATCATAATTACTGTGAATAGTGCTGCAATAAACATGGGCCTGCAGGTATCTGTTTGCTGTGCTGATTTCATTTCCTTTGGATATATTGCCAAAAGTAGAATAGCTGGATCATGTGAAAGAAATATTCTTAGTTTTTAAACAAACTTCCATAGAATCCTCCATTATGGTTACAAAAATAATTTGCATTCCCAGCAACATATATGGATTCCTTCTCTGTACTCTCCACCCCCAGCAATTGTTACTTGGTTTGATAACAGCCATTTCAACTAGCAGAAGCTAGTACCTCAATGGAGTTTTGACTTGCATTTCCCTGACAGCTAAAAATATTGAGCATTGCCGGGCGTGGTGGTTCAGGCCTGTAATCCCAGCACACGGGAGGCAGAGGGAGGAGGATTGCTATGAGTTCGAGGCTTGCCTGGGCTACATAATGAGCTCAGGGCCAGCCTGAACTACAAAGCAAGACCCTGTCTCAAAAAAAAAAAAAAAATTGAGCCTTATTTCATGTGTTTGTTGCTCATCTGTATTTCTTCCTATTAAAAATACCTATTCAGATAATTTGTCCATCTTCAATTAAATTACTTACAAAAGAAAAGTTTTGTTTTATCAAATTAAGTATTCCAGATTTTGAAGGCCCTTTTTTTCTGTACAGGTTAACAATCGCTAATTTTAATGCTTATTTTGTTTTTCAAAGATGACTTTAAAATGAATGAAAAACAAGTTTTTCAAAAGACAGTCATGCTACCAAAAGGTATGCTTGTGTCCACTACTTAAAAAACCCACTTCCTATCTGCACAACTGAAAAATGTAAAACAAATTTTTCTAATTTATAATTATCTAAAATGACTAAAAAACCTCATAAAAAGTGAGAACAGTTAATTAGTTCCCAAATTACTTGAAAGGTATTGTGCTTGGGTGTTTGTTTTGTTTTTGAGACCAGGTCTTGCTATGTAGTTCAAACTGGCCTTGAACTCACCAGGTTGGGCTCAAACTCTTAACAACCCTCTTGCTTCAGGCACCTGAGTTCTAGGAAAACAAGAATGCGCAACTGACATGTGTTTGGTATTTTTAGAAAGTGAGGAGAAATACTGCTAATTTCTTTGTTTTTGGACACATCTGTTAAACATTTTTACATATATGACTTTTTAATTACTTTGTAAGAATGGCTAGTTGTCACTGGGAAGGTGGAAATTTAATCAGCCTTTTTGAACATGAACTTGGCATAATTGCTAATATAGGTGGATAAAAAGAAAGAAATCAACAATTTGCATCCTTCCATTCAGAAATGACTTTTTTTACCATAATGACAAAACCCCAATTGTTAAAATAAGCTGAGGTATCTGACTTTTAAATGATGCTTTCAAATAGTCAAACCAAGATTTATTTTTTTGATCGAGGCATGTGCCCCATAAATCACAATATTAACAATTAAAATAAAATTTATCTTCTAATAACGTGATGAGTTTTTAAACAATTTCTCCTGGCTATTTAACAGAAAATTCTCGTAAGTCTATGAGAAAAATGTTCAATCACCTAAAATATTTTTCCACTTAAAAACAAATTAAAATACAAATTAAATTTCAATAAATACATGTCAGTTTTACATATTGTAGTACGTGTCCATATATGCTAAAGATTAACAGGATACCAGTTCTGTAAAATAGTTCAACACTTCATCCTGAGTTATTCCACAAATGCAAACCCATTAGAAACCATTACTTTTCTTTCATTTTATGTTGACTGAGCTTTCACATGCTTTGAACTTTTAAAAGGTATTATTGTATTACACATGCAAACAGTGCCATCTCCTGGCCATGGAACTATTTGTGCATCTATATAAAATTCATTATATTAGTAATTATTTCCTTAATAAATTATACAGTAGATTACTGAATAAAATTCCAATTCAATTTTTACAAAAATAGGAACACTGTTCAGCATGTTTTCAAATAAGATATAATTTAAGAGGACACTAATTCACTGGCTCAAGATCTACTATATCTTCCACTAACCAGATACTTACTGAAGCAGAATCTTTTAAACTTTGTAAATAGTTGGTACCTTGGCTTCCTCATTTATAAGATTATTTAAGTTATTAATGAAGTTACTTTCAGTCAAAGATTCCACCTTAGAAAATTTTAACTAGGATTTTTTTTTTTTTTTTTTTTTTTTTTTTTTTTTTTTTTTTTTTTTTGAGACAGGGTCTCACTTTGTAGTTCAGGCTGGCCCTGAGCTCACTATGTAGCCCAGGTAAGCCTCGAACTCAGCAATCCTCCTGCCTCTGCCTCCCGAGTGCTGGGATTACAGGCGTGAGCCACCACGCCCGGCTACTAGGATTCTTTTTTAATGAAGTATAGACCTGTTTATGGTATTTCCTACACAGATATCTTTTATTAGTATGAATTTGTTTATGTACATAGCTTTAATCTGACCCTTCTCTTAGCCTTTTCCTAACAATACACATAAAGATTTCATGAAATCCTGAAGAATGTTATAAAAAAAACTCAAGAGCTAAAAGAACTTTAACATCCTATAAAGACAGTGTTCACATTTTTAATGTTATGGAAGTAATGCTTCAAATAATCCTCCTTTACTTTGTCAATCCTAAGAACTTAGAAATCCTTTGGTACCTCCAATTCAGTCAACTCAGATAGTCAAATCTGCCGGGGATGTAGCTCAGTGGCACCGCACCTGCCTGGCAAAAAAAAAAAAAAAAAACCCAAAACAGATATTCAAATCTCCCCAAAGGAGCCTCATTCATCTATCTAAGCTGCTCTCCAATTAGAAAAATGTTTAAGGTTCTTCCGTGAATTTTTTCTAAGAAAGTACTCAAAAAAATACTCAAATGTTCATTAATTCAACAAATATTTATTGAGAAACTACTAAATACTACCAATAGATAATATGGGTGTTATAGAAATTAAAAGTGGAGGTCATGGCTTAAATATACCAAGGCAAGCTGTCCATATCCACATAACCAAAAATTAAGTCATCTGACTTCCTGAAATGCTATCTTTAATCACAAACGTAAACTTTATACTTAAAATGTCCTCACTAGTATGATTAAGTCAATATAAATTGGCTTAACAGTTCTATTTGTCATAAAAGGCAAACAAATATACAAACATAATCCACAACAATCCATCATGAAAAAGATCAAAATGTTGTCTTCGTCACATGAATAGTGCTGCAATACTGTGTTGCAAGCTTCTCACCAGCCTTAGTACTTCCTCTTAAGTCTACAGGTTAGAGAGGTGTACTTTGTGGATGATAATAAGTTTCTAGCTTTCTTCTTCTTTTTTTTTTTAGTGTTTTGAGACAGGGTCTCACTTTGCAGTTTAAACTGACTCTGAACTATCCAGCCCAGGCAAGCCTCAAATGCACAGTGATCTTCTTGCCTCTGCCTCACAAAAGCTGGGATTACAGCCATGAGCCACCAAGGCCAGCTAATAAGTTTTTAGATTTACTATAAATTGATATGCTTTTTGACACAGGAAACTAGGGTAAAAATGATATAAATCATTACATAATTATTAACAATCAAAGAAATCCTCTAAAGTAGCATTATATGCCCTGAGAATGCACACTTTAGTTCAAATTTTTACACAGTCTGAGGGGGTCAAGCAAAATTTGACACATAAGACTTCATGAATAATTATGAATCTGAATAGATCAAAACAAAATTCCTAGCCAA
>PVIC010050816.1:0-12685 GCA_004025085.1 Thryonomys swinderianus
GGTGTGGGAATGTGATGAGGGGAAGGAATAAATATGGTACAGAAAGAAAATAAAAGAGCTTGTATAAAGGGGGAGGAGGGGGGAGTGGGTAGGGATATGGGTAAAAATGAGAATTAACTTGTGGCATATACTGGTACAAATTTCCCAATGTTATATGTGATTTTGAGATGTATATAAATTGTACCAATAAAGAATTCAATTTAAAAAAATCAGAAGAAAGAAGTAACATTTAGTGAACAATTATGCAATGAGAACTTCAAATATTGTCTCATTTGCTCTCTTAAGAACTTAACACAAGCAACATAGAAGAAATGTTAAACCAAAAAAATGAAATGTCAATAAATGATGTTATTAAACAAAAATCTATTTTTCCTGTATTTTTATTAATTTTTGAGTGTGAAAAAAATCTTTTAAGAGGCTAGTTTTTAAACAATTAAATTGTATGAATTTTAAAGTATCTGTTTATTTGACATTAGGGTATTTAAAGTAAATAAGAAGCATAACATAGGCTCTGACTTCAAATATTACCTCTCCTTACTAGCTAAGTAAGCATTCTAATTAGTCAGTCTTGTCCACAATTCTCCATTGATAAAACAGAAATGATAGTAGCTGTATTTACTTCACAGGGTAGTTCTGAAGCTTAAATGAGTTGACTATTTTTAAAGCACTTAGAAAAGTGTCTGACAGTGTTTGCTATACAAGTGCTTTGACATGGTTCATATGGTTTGATTACATTAGCATAAGAGATCAAATGAGCATTAAAATGTTTCATTCAGAAATACTAAAATTTCTCCCATATCATCAGTCATGTATCAACTTTTATCTATAAACAAATTTCATTCAGTGCTTTAGTTCAAGCTCCATGAGCAAAAAAAAAACCAAAAACATAAGTTAAGGTCTATAAAATTTTAGAATAAATAGGCTTTCAGGATTACTGATGAGGGTTCTTCTTAGAAGTCCTTTCCTTTTTCTCCATTTCTTTTATTTCTTCACTATCTCTCATACCGGCCAATTAACATAAGGGCTATTAAAAGGGCTCAGTAATAATATGTTGTTGGATTAAACACTTTACAGATTTACCGAGACATATAACTATGTTTTTTGGTCTTATGATGCTACTTCCAAATACACCTTATATTCTCATATATGAAAAGAGATAAACATGCATTGAGAAAAATATTTCTACCAAACAGAAAAATAGACATTATTAATTGATATTATTATTTAATGATATTAAATTGGATAATACCAATAATTTAGTGAAATACTAAATGTTTAGATAAAATTATTATTAGACAAGAACTATACTTTGGGAAATAGAAAAGGTACAAAGGTAACAATTGCTACATACAGAGCAGCAACAAATTTGTTCTGCTCATTCAAGTCAAATGCCAATAATGCATTCTGTTCAGTATGGGAAACCAAGATAAACATACTACATTCAACTAGAGAATTATACTTTATTAACTAAAAAAGTGATAATACCCAAATTAATACATAAAAAGTAAAATTTAAAGTTTAATAAAGTACCTTGAAATATTCTTTTCTAATCTGCTTGCTCCGCCTCCTCTCTTCACTTTGCCAAATTATAGGCTGAGATTCTGGCCATTGCTGGTCATCTATTTGATCCTTCTGATTTTCGAAGGGCTACAATGAAACAATTTCTTTTAACTAAACAAATGAGAACAGGATATATATGTTAATAATTTAATTTCCTCTTACCTGCCATGCAAACGTCGATGATGATGAATTAACGTCATCGGCTGAGACACTAAAAAAATTATAAAGATGCTTTAATATGTCTTAAAACATTGACAAAAATTCTTAGATATCATGAAATATTATAAAACTGTCTTTTTTGTAATCAGGGAAGTAAAGACTTTAACCATGGCTATAGTTTGCACTAATAACATAAAACTTAATGCTAACAAAACTTATTTAAGTTCCCAGTAACTGCTGCTCTATAGAAAAAACACCGAAATGAATCTATTTTCTAATACCTTGTGCATAGGATTGCTCTAGATCCATGTTAGGGTTAGCAACATATGGAGACAGACAGACAAGACATGTTTATTATATCAAAGTAAATTTCCAAGAACTAAAGAAAACTCAATTAATAATTCCTTTTGTTTAAATGCCGAATAGCTCAGAAAATATTTCTCTTTGTCTTTCTGAGTCCCTTAATTTGAATTTCAGTACCTTCATTCTCATACAGCAGAAATTACACAAGATTTTTTTTGTAACTTTCTTTTTGTTTTTATATAAGGATTGTGCAAGCTCTTAGGTGGTAGATTTGAACAGGACTCTGCCACTGTAAAAATACATAAAATCACAAAACCCAGTAGAGCTGCAATTTTATAACATTTCTGTGGAACTTCTGTACAGTGAAATAAGAAAAAGACATAAAAATTAAAATCAAATGAAAGTTTCAAAATTCATAGAACATTTGATTATCCTAGAGAGAAGTGAATCTATTATTATAAGAGGTAAGGTTACCAATTAAATAAAATGTACAAAACTTAACAGCTTTCTTACATATCAATGATAATAAGTTAAACAGGAAAAATTCTATAAAGAGAATGAGCTTGAGACATTAATAGCTAAATGGATGCACCTGAGACCATGCTTTTACGTGAAATAAATTGCACATGTTAAAAAAATAAAAAGGAAGGAAATGTGTAAAATACTTAGAAGAAACTTAGCTACATATGTGTACAATCCACATGATAAAATTACAAATGTCTAATAAGAGATGAATATATATATGTATATATATACACACATATGTGTATATATGTGTACATATATATGTGTGTGTGTGTGTGTATATATATATACACGTTGGCTCTGAGCTCACTATGTAACCCAGGCAAGCCTCAAACTCACAGCAATCATCTTGCCTCTGCCTCCCAAGTGCTGGGATTACAGGCATGAGCCACCATGCCCGGCATTTGTGGTGTGTGGTACTGATCACTGGTGGGCATGAGTCACCACACCCAGCACTATGGTATGTGGTTACCCAGGATCCAACTTGGGATCTTGCACTTGGCATGTGCCGGAACCACTGAGCTAAATCCCCGACCCCAGAGATGAGTAATTTTAACATTCTTCAATGCGAAGTACGACAAACATGACTTCTGTTTCAAGTTAACATATGAAATGAACTACAATAAGGGTTTTTGGCTTACTTTAGAAATTTGACAAAATAATTTGGAAAAATAGATGATCAAAATGAGGAAAGTTATATAATAAAAGGGATATGCATATCAGGTAATAAAATGTGTTACATAAAGTTATAGTAATAATGGAGCTTGGATATGGTTCAGTGGTAGAGTTTTGGCCCTGCAAATACAAGACCCCGGATCCCATCCCCCCCCCACACACATGAGTAGATAAATAAATGCATTCATTTCTATAGATTTTTCAATGGAAATAAAGAACACAGCACTACAATTGTAATGACTTATGATACTAGTGACATTTACAATCACTGTAGAAATGAAGGATTACATAACAAATATAGACTACTGGTTGCCTGCTTGTAAAATATACACACAAAAAAAAAAACCAGAGGAGATAAAATGAGAAAAGGTGAAAAGGAGAAAAACTAGATTCCCTTCCTACACCAAATATAAAAATGAATGGAATAAAAGATATGTATGTAAATAAACATTCAATCAGAAAAGTATCTGAAAATTATGGACAGTAGCTGGCCAGAACACCTGTATTTGCAGCTACTAAACTGAGGCAGGAGGATCACTTGAGCCTAGGATTTCAAGACCAGTTTAAGCAACATGTCAAGGTTTTATCTCAAAAACAAACAAACAAACAGGGAAAAAATATATTGGCAACAATTTTTAAATGGTGACTTGGCAAAAACCTACGGTAGAAAGAATCAAAACCAAACATGAACAAATATGAGTACAGAAAATATAAAAGTAAAACGATAAGGTTGGGCATGTAACTCAGTGCTGATTTAGAGTCTATGAGGCCCAAGTTTCATCCTTAGGAGTGGGGAAACAAAAGCAAAAAACACCTACATTTTGCTTCTGGCCACAACAGAGCAACAGTGACCAAAACTTAAAAGAATGGACAAAAAGCACAAGGCCCAGAGTTCGATCCCAGTAACCACATACAATGCTGGGCATGGTGAGTCATGCCCACCAGCAATCAATACCACATACTACAGTGCCGGGCATGGTGGCTCACACCTGTCATCCCAGCACTCGGGAGGCAGAGGCAGGAGGACTGCTGAGTTTGAGGTTTGCCTGGGCTACATAGTGAGCTCGGGGCCACCCTGAACTACAAAGTGAGGCCCTGTCTCAAAAAAAAATACATAAATAAAGAATGGACAAAAGATATAAAAGTATGCTTTCCAAATGGCATGGAGTATCAGGCAGAAAAGAAAATTATCCCTTAGAGTTAGATAACAAGCAAGGTGAGCTTCATGATCTGGCCAAATGGCTGCATAGGAATTTCCAGGTCACACCCATGGGAAGGAGAATAAAGGCAGAGCCCAGATACTCCCTCAATTTCAAGAAACAAGTCAAGGGACCAGAGATTTAGCTCAGTGGTTCTGGCGCCTGCCTAGCAAGTGAGAGGTCCCTGGTTTGATCCCCAGTAACCACATACAACAATACTGGGTATGGTGACTCACGCCCACCAGCAATCAATACCACATACCACAGTGCCGGTTGTGGTGGCTCACGCCTGTAATCCCAGCACTCGGGAGGCAGAGACAGGACGATTGCTGAGTTTGAGGCTTGCCTGGGCTACATAGTGAGCTCAGGGCCAGCCTGAACTACAAAGCGAGACCCTGTCTCAAAAAACAAAAAACAAAACAAAACAAAACAAAAACATACTAGGAGCCAAGGAGAAAAGGGTAGGGTACAAAGAAGAGAATAACAAAGGAAAAGGTAATGCACAGAGAAATAAGTTATACAAAGGCTTCCTTCAAAGCTGCAGCTCAGTTTTGATCACTCATCTACCTCTCTATATGATGGAAGTTAAAAATAAATAATCAGAAAACTAACATTTACTAAGCACTTAGATACTAGGCACTAAGGCTGATTTAAAATTTTCTCCAAAGCCTCATGGCTAGTAAGTGCTAAAGGAGAGAATCAGACCCAAATTTGCCGCCATTAGAGCCATGCTCTTTCAACTCTACCTGGCTATCTGGCCAGCTCACTGGTCCATATTTTATCACAATTCTTTTGTACACATGTAATAACTCAGGCTCATGCCGAGGGCTAGAAGTAGCTAGAGAGTTTGGAGAGCAGCTCGCCAGATTGCTTCTAATACAAAGCTGTCCAGAAGTTTCCCGAAAACTGACTCCTCTTTATAAAATCCAAGGACCCAGAATCTTTCCAGGTCATTCCTACAAGTCTGCATGTTGCCTAATGCCACCAACAGATAACCATTAACATTAGTCATGGATTTCTACATTCCAAAAATTTATTTTAAAATTCAAGGACCGTGATGCTGGTGCGGCAGCCTATGCCTGTCATTTCCATGTTCTGGCAGGCGGTTGCAAGAGGATCTCAAGTTCAAACCGAGCCTGGGCAAGTTAGTAACTCAGCAAGATCCTATCTTAAATTAAAAATCTGAGAAAGAGCTGGATGTGGCTCACTGAGGAAACCCTGGATTAAACCCCCAATACCAAAACTAAGTGAAGGAAAACTAAAAAGATGACCTGCTAGGAGGACATTGTAATAATTCAAACTAGAAATGGATACAAGCAGAGTGGTAGGATTGAAACTGGTAAAACAAGATCAGATTCTGGAAATACCCTGAAGTTAGTCAACAAGATTTTCTAATGGATTAGCCACGGGATATGAAAGAAAGTGACAGATTAAGATCACTGGGATTTTTGAGTTTATCAATTAGAAGAATGCGATTGACATACTCTGAAATGGGGAGGCTTCCAGAAGATTTAGGTTAGAGGGTAAAACAAGGGCAATTAAGAGCGTGGTTTTGGCTGGGTGTGGTGGTATATGCCTGTAGTTCTGGCACTTGGGAAACTGAGGCAGGAGAGTATCCATGAATTCAATTCCAGTCTGGGCTACACAGTGAGATCAGGGCCAGCAAGACTCTGATTCAAAAAAAAAAACAAAACTGGTTTTTGCAAAGTAAAACTTGACATGCCTGTTATATATGTAAGTGGAAGTGCTGAGTAAACCACAGGGTGTGTGCAATCCTCCAGTGCATATATATGCACACACATACACATAAACAAGTACAAATATTTGTGCACACATAGAGAGCTAAGGTTTGAATATAATCTAAGAGTGTCCCCAAAGACTGATGTGTTAAAAGCTTGATCCTCAGTGTGGCGGTGCTGAGGTCGTGAAACATTTTAAGAGGTGGAGCTTAGCTCAGGGCTAGATCACAGACACTGGCCTTGTACAGGTTTAATGCAGTTCTGTAGGACCTTAGTTACTCCTCAAGAGAACAGGTCACTATAAAAAAAGTGAGTCTTGGCTGGACATTTAGCTCAGTGGTTCCTGCACATGCCTAGCAAGCACAAGGTCCCTGGTTCGATCCGGGTCACCACATACAACAGAGCCAGCTCATGCCCACCAGCAATCAGTACTACACACCACAGTGCTGGGTATGGTGGTTCACGCCTGTAATCCCAGCACTCGGGAGGCAGAGACAGGAGGATTGTTGTGAGTTCAAAGTTTGCCTGGGTTACATAGTGAGCTCAGGGCCAGCCTGAAATATAAAGAGAGATTTTGTCTCAAAAAATAACTGAGATAGCACAATTAGTAATCAAAAGGAGAAAGTGAGTTAAATCTAATGAAGTAAAATTTGAAATAGTGGATACAGCTAAAGCTCAGTATGGGAGGGCATGCTTATAAGGCCTTGAGTTTGACCCTTAATACCAAAGAAAGCTGGAGGGGGTTAGGAATGTGGCTCAGTGGTAGGGTTTGCCTGACTGAAGGGGAGGAAAAAGAAGAGGAAGGGGGAGGGGAGGGGGAGGGGAGGGAAAAAGATAGCCAACGGGATGTGTACATCTGGAGGAAGTGTTCTTATTACCATATGGTTAAGACATGGATTCCTGATTCAGCTAAACCTAGCTTTGAATCTGGGCTTTACTCTTTGTAATCTCTGTGATCTTCAGTAACTTCCAACCATTTCTGAATCTAAGTTTGCTCATCTGTAAAATGCAAATACAATGGTACCTTGGTGTGTGAGCTTGATTCTTTCCACAATTCTTGTGGCAAACTGAATTGGACGAGAACTGAATCAAATTTTCCCCATAACGTCATCATTAAATCTAAACATTGAATTTGATGTGCTGCTCACACAATTCGGTTTGTGACCAGATCGTAAAAAGAATTACGTTCATGAACTAAAGTACCATTGTATCAACATTAATAACTGCATAATGTTACTGTGAAGATAAGGACAGTGCATCAGAAGCATTAAGGACAATATACCTGCAGCAGGCATTCACCAAATTCAGAAATACTAAACCTGTGTGAACTTCTGTACTGTCCCCTCACCACGGGACCTAATACTCCAAAAGGATTAACTCAAGAGTTAAGTTCCCTGTAAATTTTCAAATCACCAGAAAGAATAAATAGCAATGGTTCAGGTCTTCCAGTTCTCTGGAATTCATACATGTGCACGTAGATCATGTGTTCACAGAAAAGAATTTAGTGACGCTTATTTGAAAGAAATGAAATATAAATGGTAACAGAAAATAAAACACTGTGTAGAAATATTATTCTTGGCAGTAGTCACAATACGCTGAACACTGAATAAATGATTCCATCATCAAGATAAACTGAGAGTATAACCAAAAAGACATTGAATTAGGGGTTTTCATTGTATTCATATCAAAAACAAATTTAACTCATGCTGTGACACATTTCCTCCCTACATGATCTAGTTATATTACGTCTATATCATTTTTTCACTAAAGCCTATACATAGAAACATCATTTTCAAAAATCAAGTCTCATTATGGTAAATATATAAGGACTAAGATAGTTTTATACCTTTTTTCACACTCCACAGTTTGTTTCAGCTTATTTCTCATGACAGAAGTTGAATGGTTAAGGATCCTAGAAGTAAATCAACACATTAATTCCAAAATATAGCAAAGTAATTACTTCATATAAATGATATAAAATACCTCCAAAATAAACTGCATCTATCCATGAAGATCTCTGCTACAAAACAATGTTTAAATGTTATTTTCATCAGATACTTATAAACCTATGATTTACGAAAGAATGACTTTTACAAACTCTTCCTTCAATTTTCTTTTATAATCTTTCTCAAGGTTTGGATACTTTCTGGCTATGTTATTATCGATTTTTGGATGAGACAGAAGATTTACACAAGAGAATTTTTAAGTGGCACTATTAGTGATTTGTTTCTTAGCACAGCAAATGATATGAGCTACGCTAATGTAACATAATCATTTATTTTTATTTATTTATTTTTTGAGACAGGGTCTCACTTTGTAGTTCAGGCTGGCCCTGAGCTCTCTATGTAGCCCAGGCAAGCCTCGAACTCAGCAATCCTCCTGCCTCTGCCTCCCGAGTGCTGGGATGACAGGCGTGAGCCACCACGCCCAGCACTGTGGTATGTGGCATTGATTGCTGGTGGGCGTGAGACACCACGCCCAGCATTGTATGTGGTTACTGGGATCGAACTCAGGACCTTGCGCTTGCGAGGCAGGTGCTAGAACCACTGAGCTAAATCTCCGGCCCATAATCATTTTGTCAAAAGCCAAATGATAAATTTTAATTTTAAATTAAAAACTAGGGCTAAATTCAATCTCACTTAAAAAAAAAAACAAGTTCCTTAAACTTTAAATAGCCAAATGAATCTGTATTTAAAGAAAACCACAAAAAATTTTAAATTTTGAACCATTTTGAGACAGTGGTTTATGAATTTACCTGATTCTAAATATAAATCTCAGTCAAAATTACTGAATTGTTAACTTTCTTCAATGTAATTATAAATATTTAAAAGTTCTTAATATTACTATATAGGTGTAACTTTTTAAAAATGTTTATCTTGCCAGGCATGGTGGCTCACGCCTGTAAATCCCAGCACTCGGGAGGCAGAGGCAGGAGGATTGCTGAGTTTGAGGCTTGCCTGGGCTACATAGTGAGCTCAGGGCCAGCCTGAACTACAAAGTGAGACCCTGTCTCAAAAAAAAAAAAAAAGTTTATCTTTATTGGTACATTGTGATGGTAATATAAAAGGGAAACAAAGTTTATATATCTAGATGTAACATTTAATTCTGAAGTTTAGAATTATAAAGGAGTAAAACCTACTTTGTACTCAAAGAATAATCTTTTTACTAAAAATAAAATCTTGTGATGTCAATTATCAAAAGAATTAATGGAAAAAAAATAAGAATTGGGGCCGGACGGTTAGCTCAGTGGTTCCGGCGCCTGCCTCGCAAGCACAAGGTCCTGAGTTCGATCCCTGGTATCCACATATAATGCTGGGCGTGGAGACACGCCCACCAACAATCAATGCCACATACTACAATGCCAGATGTGGTGGCTCACGCCTGTAATCCCAGCACTCGGGAGGCAGAGACAGGAGGATTGCTGAGTTCGCGGCGGCTTGCCTGGGCTACATAGTGAGCTCAGGGCCAGCCTGAACTACAAAGCGAGACCCTGTCTCAAAAGCAAAAAAAAAAAAAAAATGAGAATTGAATCTTGTCATATACTGGTACAAATTCCCAATATCGAGTGTGATCATGATATGATGTATATATACAATGTACCAATAAAGATAAAAAGTTTTAAAAATATGAGACTAAAGCTATACACATAATAAACAAAATACCACTTGGTAATTACAGAAATCTGGTGAGTATAAACACTCCATTTTCCCCATGTTGGCTGCCTCACTCACTAGCTGGGGTCCAGTATAGCTTCACTATAAGGAAGACACAGTGAAGGGCAAAAGGATAAGTATTACCTACACATCACTGTATTGGCCTAAATATTCCCAGAATTAAAGGTATGTTTATTCTCCTTTGTACGGGTATACATTCAAATTTTCTTAAATCTCCAAATGCAGAAGAATAAGGGAAACGAAATTTCTAAGACTATTAGGAAATACTATACTTTAAAAGAGTGATTTTTAAAACAGAAGAAAGGGCAATAAGTACTATCTTGGGGGGCATATTAGAATTTTTGAGAAAGGAAAAGCGCTCAAACTAAAAAGCCCTGTACGACAATGTGCTATTTCCCCATTCTATATTTACTAGGATCATGGTGACTGACGCATATGGGATGTACTGGAGCAGAAAGCAAAAAGTTGAGATTCCATCAACTATAAATATATTTTATATATTTGATAATTCACCTATGTAAACTTTTGCTATGTACATTGATATTTTGTTTCACTCTGTGTACTTAAACATCTGTTTTACCTAAATATCTACTTTATATCATTACTGCTCCCTAATCCAGGTCTCTGTACTTATTTTAAATAAAAGACTACACAATTCAGCTGTATAAACCAAGTCCTTTAACACATAAGGCTTCTACCAACTTCAGATACCTTGATTTCTACCAGGCTACCTTCATCCTGTGGCAGAGTTTACTACTGAATGAAGTTCCAAAACTTAGAGGCTTTCTACTTCATATTTCACATTTACCAACCAAACCATGTTTTTGGACAGGACAAGGAAGTTATTGGCAAAGGAAGCAGAAAAGAGAGAATGACTAGATTTCAACAGTTCAGAAAGCTACCTACACAATATAACAAACCAGAGGTTAACACAGTGCTATACAAATTAAAATATTTACATAACCATAAAAGTCACAAGAATACACAATGTGCATAATTTCTATAATTCCAAATTACATTTCTCAGAATTTTATTTTACTTTCCATAATTATGAACCATACTTTAGTTATTTAATTTAATAATCTTTTATTATTTCACTATGTCACATAATATTCAAATACAAATCTTTCCACAACAAAGAAAACTCCTCAGGACACATCTGAAAACAAAATAACTACTAAAAGTAAAGATATAACAAAATATTAGAAAGCAAGTTAGCAGCAGTAAATATACAATGGGAACCATTCAACTGAACCTATTTATTGCAAAGTCCAGATATATTTTACTCCTTTATTTAGGATAATTAAACAAAGTTTAAGAAGCCAAATAAATACCTGCTTATTGAGCCAAAAGAATAGTTGTGGCTTTTCTTATATTAACAGTCTAATACTAACTTCTAATATTATCGTGTGAGTAGAACTTATAAATCTTTGGAGAACTGGTTCAATAATCTACAGACCATTATTATTTTTTAATTCCTTTTCTTTTATTTTCAAGTCAGTATTATGAATTTTTTTTTTTGATTCTCAGCACTGTAAATGTATTTTTTGGTATTATTTTATTCTAATCACATATTTATAGGGCTAAAAAAGATCAATTTTAATAATTCAAGAATAAAGTGTCAGCGTGTCAGTGCAAAGTAGTATAATTTCTTTTTTCTTTTTGAAACAGAATCTTACTCTCTTGTCCAGGTCGGCCTCAAGGTCTGGGGTGAAAGTGATTGTCCCACCTCAGAGAAGCTAGAGCTAGGTTCATTTCTACAATTCCATCCAGTAGCAGAGTACCTTAAACTATGCATTTCAATCAGACAAAAAGTTAATCTTCCAAATAACCAAATTCAGCTTTCAAATTTCATTTGCTGATCTCTTTTTCCATCCATTTAAATTAATTCTGTGCATTGACTCTTGTTATTTTCTTAGAATGTTTCATTCATCAAATAGTGATACAAATTTTCTTCAAGAATCAAAGATATTCTTTAAAATAGTATGAACTAAAGAAGCAGGAAATTTCTATAAGAAAAGCATCACTGAACTCAACATAAAAAGTTCCCTCTAGTTTTGGGGAATATATATGGCTTCTTTTAGGGTGAACATTGCATTTACTTTCAAACAGCAGCAAGCTAAAGAACCATTAGTAAACAAAGTAGCAGTCCTGGGTGGTTTTACTTCATATGTTAGGGTAATCTAACTCCAAATAAATTATTATTTTTTTTTTTTGAGACAGGGTCTTGCTTGTAGTTCAGGCTGGCCCTGCACTCACTATGTAGCCCAGGCAAGCCGCCGCGAACTCAGCAAGCCTCCTGTCTCTGCCTCCCGAGTGCTGGGATTACAGGCGTGAGCCACCACGCCCGGCACTGTGGTATGTGGCATTGATTGCTGGTGGACGTGAGTCTCCACGCCCAGCACTGTATGTGGTTTCCGGGGATCGAACTCAGGACCTTGCGCTTGCGAGGCAGGCGCTGGAACCGTTGAGCTAAATCCTCTGGCCCCAAATAAATTATTTTAATCAAGACTAACAAAAATTATAATGATTGTGTTAAAACCTGAAAATAGTTACATTTCCTGGCCTGTGATGTCTAATAGCATTTCAGTGCTTCCTTTGGCAGCATATATACTAAATAGCATTTCAGACCTTTCATTAAATTGGAACACAAACATGAAGATGTAAATGAGTTTTAGAATGCTTGATAGATATTGTGAAATAGTAAATATTCAAAGGGAAATGGGGTTTAGGGGTAAGTAAGGAGGGGAAAGAAAAAAATGTGATGGTAAAAAAAAAGAAACAGCTGGATGTGGTGGCTCATGCCTGTAATCCCAGCATTGGGAGGCAGAGGCAGGAGGATTGCTGAGTT
>PVIC010050817.1:0-12685 GCA_004025085.1 Thryonomys swinderianus
ATGTATATGGGCTGGAGGGGTTAAAGGGAGGCCAGGGGAATAGAAAAAATATGAATCAAGGTATATCTTGTATAGATACAAATTCTCAATGAGGAATGTGATCAGAATATATACTTAAATGTACCAATAAACTCAATTTAAAAAGGAAAAAGGTACAGTTAATTAAGTCTGACCGTTCAAAGTATGGAAAAATTACACGCAGTTGCAGGTTGATCGATATCGCAATTGGACATTGACACAAGGTATGAATGCCAGGTATATTTATATCTAATTCCACGAGGAATGAGGACCCTTTGAACTATATGTGGTCAGAACTGTATTTTTGTGCCTTAGGAAGTTTATTACACCTATGTGTGCATGACGAATTGTAGAAAGATAGCAACTTTTATAGTAGCTATCCAGGCTTGAAATTAAGATATGGAAGGCAGAAGTTTAGAAGAAAATCATAAAACACACTTCAAAAGCAAGGCTTTATGCATGAGATAGAAAAGAACTGGACATTTTGGAGATAATGAGAACACCTTTTTTTATGTCCATCACAAAACTGCCGCCCAAAGCAGCTGCTCTGTTGAATCTAACAGAAAATCACAATTTAAAATGCAATTGCAAGGAAGCCACTACTGTTGAAGATTTGTGTCTTAGGGCTGACAGTGGACAGACTAAAAGTCACAGTAACACACTTACTTAGAGGTAGAATCACATCTCTTGCATATATAGCATTTGTGAATTGAAGTATAATACATTTATCTGTTTTGTGTAAAATCACTTTAATTAGACCTTATATATAAGAATATTAATTATAAATCATATATACTCATTAACTCTGCTAGTTTGTACATGGACAAGAAAACATTACCATGGACTGTTGTGGATAATACAAAACATTTTAAAAATAATTTTGCTAGGATTCCTTTTATATAATTTAGAACACATATACATTGAGTACTCTTTTTTGAAAATTTCAGATTCAGTCTAAAATTTCATTCTATTAGTGCCGGGCGTGGTGGCTCACACCTGTCATCCCAGCACTCGGGAGGCAGAGACAGGAGGATTGCTGAGTTCGAAGCTTGCCTAGGCTACATAGTGAGCTCAGAGCCAGCCTGAACTGCAAAGCGAAACCCTGTCTCAAAAAAAAAATTTTTTTCATACTATTAAAGTTATTATCTAGGGCTTATCTAGGAGGGTTAGCTCAGTGGTTCTGGTGCCTGCCTCGCAAGCACAAGGTCTGAGTTCGATCCCCAGTAACCACATACAATGCTGGCATGGAGACTCACGCCCACCAGCAATCAGCACCACATACCACAGTGCCAGGCGTGGTGGCTCACGCCTGTTATCCCAGCACTCGGGAGGCAGAGACAGGCGGATTGCTGAGTTCGAGGCTTGCCTGGGCTACATAGTGAGCTCAGAGCCAGCCTGCACTACAAAGTAAGACTCTGTCTCAAAAAAAAAAAAAAGCTACTATCTAAAATATATTGTATTTAATTTCAGCTGGAATTTTGAGGATATATTAATTAGCATCTTATTAAAGAGAATCTGATTAATTGAAGAAGTTATTAAGCATTAACTGGACCTATCTTTAATGTTCAGCTATGAGACTCATAAAGCAATATATTAGCTTTCCAGTAATTGTTTTGATATTAGCTGAACATCTTAATATGTCAATCAATGTTTTTGATTGGCAAGATATCCTGGGTGTTTTCAAAGATAAAATGTACAACACAGAAACACTGTTGAACACGCGAAAGACACTCAATAGATACTTGTTGATTTATGGCTTATTGAAATTCAACAAAAGATGAAGACTAGCAAAATACAAAAGACTGTTGCACAGGGCAAAAAATTGGAGGGAGGAGTGTAAATTGCTTCTGGATGAAAACGATGAGCTCTGAGAGTGAGAGGAAAACATGTCCTGGCATATACAAAAGTTTTTCCTCTCTGTTCTTCACCAAGTCTGTGGTAAAGCTTTGATAAATTAATTTCAGTAGTACCAATTTTGGACAAACATTTGACATACTTTAAGTACATGAACACTTTATTAGGTGATAGTAAATTGGTGTTTAGAGAAGTCTATTAGCATGAAAAGTTCTCACAGATGACAAAAACTGTTGCTTAGGATTGAGTTTGTTTTTATAGAATATTAGTAGTTTAAATTTACGAAGCATGAAGGTTAAAATTAGAGGAAATGGAATTCCAAGATGTTTGAAGTACATTATAAAAAGCACTCAGCCATAATATAAAAACTCAGATATGATATAACAAAGCTGATTTTATTCCTGACCCTTGAGCATTTACAAATAATGGAAGGGTGTAATCAAAGTAAAGTAAATTAATGTATGAAAAAATTACATATTATCTGACTCAAAGTCACTGAGGGGTACACAATTATAGATTCAAATTTCATGAATTTATACCTTTTAGACTATTTCAAAATACTGTGATTTTACTTATGTAAGAAATCAGATATTTAAGAAAGTATAAACCTTATTTATTAATTTAGTAAAATAAATAAATGTAGCTATAAATTCTAAATATATTTTTATAAATGAAATGAAATAGTTTAGTACACGTATATTAGAAGCTTAATCTCCAAACAACACCAAAAGATTTATTGTTATCTTTGCTGGGCTGGACTCATCTTTTTATCATGAATCACAGCTCCAAGTCTTTACCTTGCATACAACTCCTAATTAAACCAAAACACAGGCTTTTAAATGTAATCAAATACACTGGCTGTTTATTGGGCTAGTATATCAGTGTGATTTCAAAACAAACAACACTCCCCCCTCCCAAAATTTTAAAAACAAGCAACAAAATAACTTTATTCTACCTCTGAAAATGAATCTGGATCTATAGAAACAAAGTAAATGCCCAGTTTAAAAAAAAAAGCCACATTAAAAATAGTGGAAAGCCACAGTGTTTCCAGTGCCTGCTTAGCAAGCCCAGGGTCCCTGGTTCTATCCCTAGTAACCACATATGACAATACTTGGCATGGTGATTCATGCCCAGTAGCAATCAGTACCACACACCACAATGCCAGGCATAGTGGCTCATGACCGTCATCTCAGCACTTGGGAGGCAGAGACAGGAGGATTGCTGAGTTCAAGGCTTGCCTGGGCTACATAGTGAGCTCAGGGCCAGCCTGAACTACAATGCAAAACCCTGTCTCAAAAGGTTATGTGAAGAAACATTCACAAATATCAGTTTTAAAAGCCAAAACTTGTGTACTTTTTTTTTTGAGACAGGGTCTCACTTTGTAGTTTAGGAAATTAACTTACTATTTAGGAGTAGCCATCTATGCATGAGAATTGGTAAATATAATTTACATGGGCCCTGAAAACACTAAAAGGTCCAAGAGACCTTGAAACTTAAGGCCAGGTTGAATGAATAGTGAAAGCCTCCAACTAAATAGAATCAGAAAACAATGGTGGGGAGAATTTTTTCCGCAACTAACCAATGTAGAGAAAATCACAATGTACACAAAGAAACAGAAAATATTGCCCATTCAAGGGAAAATAATTCTTAAGAAAATGTCCCCGAAGAAGTGCATGCATTGGACTTACTAGAAGAGCCTTTAAGACACTTCATATAAGCCTCATGATAACCATAAAGAAAAAAAAATGTCAGGATCATTCATTTTCGAGGCCTCTTCTGTCTAAGGCAGAAGCTTTCTTTCTCAGTATTTTTTCCTACTCGTCACTGCTGTCGTTCCTAAAATTTATTCTTCGATTTTAGAGAACATGAAGTCACATTTCAGGTATCTAGCAGGAGAGGAGCTAGACTTGCCCCCCTGCATCATTTTGGAGACCTTCCACCGAGATTACTGTATGGAGGTAAGAGTTTTCTTTCTCTCATAGATTCTAAGAAAGGTTGGTCTTTTGCTCCACAGATTGTAACTTGTTTCATAAGTTCTAACTCTTGTTCTATAGACTCTGGTCTTTGTTTCAGCATTTGTTTCAAAAGTGTCTTAATTTCAGGGCCGGAGATTTAGCTCAGTGGTTCCGGTGCCTGCCTCGCAAGCGCAAGGTCCTGAGTTCGATCCCGGTAACCACATATAATGCTGGGCGTGGAGACTCACACCCACCAGACATCAATACTGCATACCACAGTACCGGGCGAGGTGGCTATGCCTGTCATCCCAGTACTCGGGAGGCAGAGGCAGGAGGATTGCTGAGTTCCAGGCTTGCCTGGGCTACACAGTGAGCTGAGGGCCAGCTTGAACTACAAAGCAAGACCCTATCTCAAAAAAAAAAAAAGTGTCTTAATTTTAAATTACAGTCTTTAAATGTTTGTAGAATGTTTATTTCTCTTATGGTGCATTGTCCCTTGCTAAAATTATGTTTTATTCATCTATTGCATATGTTTATAAAGTCTGTTAGTGATCTCTCAGATATCCTCTGTCGCGGAGTGATCGGAAAGGATGTCAGCAAAGCTCTTTCCAAAAGCCTCCGTTACAAGTTGAGCTACAAGTTTGGACCTCTTTTCACTACTAGCTAGATAGGACCCCACCTGAGATGTACAAAACACATCTTTAATAAAATAGAACGCTACCCAAACCTTGTCTCCCCTAGGCATGGGTTACATCATTTATGTAGACAATGAAAACATTTGCTGATAGGTTGTGGACTTAAAACTTTGACTATGAACTTATAGAATGCTATATGGTAATTTTTAGATGTTTAAATTACTTAAAGTTTATTTAGACTTTATCTCTGCTAGTAAGTTAAAGACTCCCCTTAAACCTTTTTTCATCTGATTGGGAGTTTACTTTAAAAATCCTTTGTAGTCAGGCTACTGCTTCCAGAAGCCAAGCCAAGAAAACTTAAAACAATTGTCTGTCGGACCTGTGTATGTGTTTTTACATGATAGCTGAAATAAAATAGGACTTTAGACAGCCTTTTCCTTCCTGCAGATGTACATACTTTACTAACATGTTGATTATGACTATTAAAAAGTATGAGTTTCAAATGTTTAGTAAGTTTAATGCCGGACGTGGTGGCTCACGCCTGTCATCCCAGCACTCGGGAGGCAGAGACAGGAGGATTGCTGAGTTTGCGGCGGATTGCCTGGGCACCATAGTGAGCTCAGGGCCAGCCTGAACTACAAAGCGAGACCCTGTCTCAAAAGCAAAAAAAAAAAAAAAAAAATGTTTAGTAAGTTTAAGATAGGCCTGTAGGGGGCTACCAACAGACATCAAAGTCTGGGCATCCAAGGAAACAAAATCTACCGTTTAACACTGGCACATGTACGACTTTCATCTGATCGAACCATCCCCCTCAATCGAGCCTCAACAAGACATCTGTTAATATTTCCACAGCTGTTCAAGACATCAGCTGACAGGTTAATGCTATGGCAGATTCTAGAACACCCTGGGCTTTCTCCTGTTCCTGCTTATAGGAGGCTATTCCAGGTTCATCCTGATAAAAACAATTGTTGCTTATGTCCATTGCAATCCTGCTAACCATACTGTTTAACCCTGTATTCTTAACTGTCTCTTTACCTTTTTCTCCTCCAGACTCAATGCTATATGCCTCCCCAAGATAACGATGCATGGAGCATGTCAAGGACCTTCAGCTAGACACTCTGGGGAATAACCCTGTCTGGCAAATACAACCATGACCCTCTCCAACTGTAAGTAGCCGGATTGGTCTTCACCCACTGCCCCCTCATGGCAGCTCAGGGTACTTCTTCACAGTGGGAAACGTTACAGGTAGGTAAGCTAGTTAGACATCTTGCAGCCAGACAGGCCAGCCCTGGAAAAGCCCACATAGGAGCCAGCACGGAGGTCAGTGTTGCCAGACGAGGAAACCGACTCCACCCATGTAGGATCAACAGCAGTGACTGATACTCTCAGTAGGCATCAGTCTGCTATTCTAAATAGGTGCCAGTCTCTCCAGTGATAAATAGCAGTACCTGAAATTCTAAGTAGACGTCAGTCTCCTGTGGTGAAACGGCCAAGATTTTGACCCACATGTCCCAGAAAAGATCCCACACTAAAAATTCTTGTATACTTGTTACGTGACTTGATTTCTCATTGGATCCCCATTTAATCAGTATTCCCTGAACAACTATATTTGTTGTAACTTATTGGTTGATCATGGTTTTGTTCATTTTGTGATTTCTCACCGTACCAATAATGCCTAAGCAACTGTACTGGCAACGTTACTGGTTGACTATAATTTTGTCCTACCTTAAACCTGCCTCACCTCTTGGGTTTGCTCTATAACCCCCCCCCCCGAAGTGAGGTAGGTGTGTCACTCATTTTTGAATCCCCCTTTTGTCTCTTTTAGGCAGACGCTTTCTTTCTCGATAAAGATTTTCCTACTTTTAAACAAAGGATAAAAGAGAAAAAAATCTAGTAGACAAAAGATTAACAAGAAAAAGATCAAACCATACTTCTACAAAAAAAAAAGCAATGCATCAGAAGGCAAGAGAACAATGAAGGACTGCAAACCAAGCAGAATAAAGTATAATTTATGATAGTAATTTCTTAACTACCAATAATTACTTTAAGTATAAATGATTGAATTCTCCAATCAAAAGATAGAGTGCCAACATTGATTAAAAACAAACTGGGTGTGGCGGCACACACCTATGAACACATAATGAAAAGAATGAGACAGGAGGTTTGCAACTTCTAGGCCACCCTGGGAAACTTAGCAAGACCCTGTCTAAAAAATAAACGGATAATGATAATAATAGCAACAACAGTAATGATAATAATTATGGGACTGAGGATGTACCTCAGAGGTAGAGTGCTTCCCTAGCATGTGTGAAGCCCTGGATTCATGAACCCAGTACTGAAAATGCCAAGATCCCAAAAGTACATTGCCTACAAGACTCACCTTGGTAAAACCTTGGTTTGTCAACATAATGGATTCCAGAAACATGCTTGTAATCCAAAGCACTTATATATTAAAGATAATTTTCCCACAAGAAGTAATGGAAACATAGATGATTTGTTCCACAACCCAAAAACATTCATATCGAAATTATTATAATACAACACAAAATCATGAAGAAAATATAAAGAAAAATAAACTGTACTTACCTTAGAAAACCTTCATGGCTGGTGTGAAGAAGACAAGAGAGAGAAAGGTTATTGTGTAGGACAAATTTCACTATTACTAATGGAATCACTGCTATTTATTGGTTCAATGGAATTTTATTTTGCAGTACCGGGAATCAAACTCTAGACATCATGCTTGCCAGGCAGGCACAGTGCCACTGAGCTACATCCCCAGCCCTAGAATCTTTTTCTTTTTGTGCACTTTTAGCAAGGAACCTCTCTAGTAACATGTGCTTTTGCCTTTTCATGAGGGTTCTGTGAAAATGTGACATTGCGTTATGGTTAAATAGATTCGTTGCTTGCATATATAGAGCCTCAGTCAGGTGGTCTTATGTACTATTTCCCACACTTTATACATCTCCTTAATCTCATTTGAAGTGAGGGGTTCTTTCATCTTTTTCTTCCCCTGCCTCTCTGCAGATTATAGCTCCTCCATAATTTCTTGCTACTGGGAGGTATTCACCCACCATCCCACAGTGGGGAATCATTGGCTCAGCTAGGATCATGTGATGTTCAGCATCACATAATGCTTGTATTGCAAGACATCATTCGTCAAGTTAAAGTTTATTAGAAATGCTTTCTTTTCTTGTAGAACTCTCACAGAACAAGTTACTCATAATCCAAGGTTTTACTGTATAAGTATTTAAAAAGCAGAAGTGAGAAATAAGAACCAGTTACAGTAACAGTAGATTTTACTAAACCGCTTTCAACAATGAGAAGACCATAAAGTAGAAAATCAATAAGGAAAGAGCACTTGAATAATACTAGACACTTAAATGACCAAACAGATATATTCAGAAACAATCCATCCAGTAGCAGGAGAATGCATTATCTTTTCAAGAGAACACAGAAAGTGTTCCAGTATAGATCATACCTTATGCCACTAAACAAGTCCTGACAAATAAAGGTACAAACCATGTAAAGTATTTATTTCAAATACTATAAACAAAACTAAAATTCAATAACAGAGAGAAAAATGAGAAAATTCACCATTATGTGGAATTTTAAACGAACCACTCTTGATCAACCAATGGGCCAATGAAGAAATCAAAATAATAAATAAAAAACCTTGAGCAAAGTAGAAATATGATGTACCAAAACTTGTAAGACATAGTAAAACCAGTTCTGCTATAGTTTGAATGTTCTCTGAAAGTTCATGTATTAAAAAGTTAATCTGAAACTTCACGTTAATGATGTTTGGAGGAAAGCCTTTGTGACATAATTAGGATTAGATGCCGTCTTGAGAGTAAGGCCACCAATGTTGGCATTTGTGGCTCAGGCGGAGAAGAAAATAAACCTCGAACAAGTAAGTTCATCCTGCCTCACTTTGTGATGCCCTCTGCAACTTTATGAGGCACCATGTGCCAGAAATTGCCTATACTGTGGCCTTGGACTTCACAGCTTTTTGAACTATTAAGCCAAATACACTTCTATTCTTTATAAATGTCCTGATCTCAAGTATTTTATTGCAGCAACATAAAATGAAGTAAAACTAGTTCTCAGAAGGAAGTTAATACCAATAAATCCCCACTGTACAAAACAGAAAGAGAAACAAACAACATAACTTTACAACCACAATGACCTAAGACAAACTAAGCCAGCAGAAGGGAAAAAATAATGAAGATCAGAGGAGAAACAAAAGAAAAAGAGACCACAAAGATAATGGGAAATACAAAAATGAACCTGAGTATGGATCTTTAGAAAAAGTGAATTAACAAATCTATGGATAAACCAGAGAAAAGTGAGGATGAAATTAAATTACAAATGAAAGAAGAGGCGTAACATTGATATCACAGACTAGAAAATATAAGACACAATTATTAACACTTGTATGAAAACCAACTAACCTAGAAAATAAAAGATGAAAGTCCTAGATGCATTCAACTTACCATGACTGTAACATGAAGGAAAATTTGGAAAAACTGATAATGGGTAGAGATGTTGAGGCAGTAATCAAAAAATTCCTAGTCATAAAGCAATAAGTCAAATATTCAATCTGATAAAAAAAATTTAAGGCTGTTCACATCTGTTTAAAAAGCAAACAAAAAATACCAGACGTGGTGGCTCACGCCTGTCATCCCAGCACTGGGGAGGCAGAGACAGGAGGATTGCTGAGTTCGAGGCTTGCCTGGGCACCATAGTGAGCTCAGGGCCAGCCTGAACTACAAAGCGAGACCCTGTCTCAAAAGCAAAAAAAAAAAAAAAAAAAAGCAAACGAAAACAAGCACCTACACCATTCATCATCATAATTGAGTGATTTTTAAATAAACTAAGAAAAAAATAAGAAAACAATTCTATTTAAAGCAATACCAAAAGGCAAGACAAGGAATAAATTTATGTCCACTAAGACCTAACAAGAAGAAAGACATCTTATATTCATGGATCCAAAGATATGTTTTGAATATTAAATACTAATATATACTGCAACAGGTGTGAACCTCAAAAACATGCTAAGTGATAGATATCAGTTACAAAAGGTTACATGTTTTACAATTGCACTTATAGTAAATATCAGAAATACATAAATACATAATGATAGGAACTGAATTAGTGATTTCCTGGTGCTGGAATGGAGAAAGATAGGATGCTAATGGTCACATGGCTGACCTCAAGTGTAGAAATGCTCTTAAATAAGATTATGGTGTTACTTAAATAATAGTGTGAATATGTTAAAACCCTCTGAACCATAAATTTTTAATTTGTGAATTCTATAATGTTGGCCATATCTCAATAAATTATCTAATGTCAACAGAAATAATAATACATTATTCTTTAAACTCTTGAATATTTTCCTGAGAATGACTTTGACTGAGTAAATCAATTTTACCAGCATTTATTTTCCTTGGGTTAAAATATCATTTATAATGGTGTATGATACCATGGTGTTCAAAGTTTCTACAACCATTAAACTTTCATTAATTATTTTAAAAATCATCAACGTTCACAAGTACTCAGATTGTTGGACAAAACTACCAAAATCCCTTTTACTATGCTAGTTGGTATATATTGTACTTACAAAGTGCTTGTTAGAAGAAAGTCAGTGTTGTACTATTAACTCCTAAGATCTTACAAATTTCCTGAGAGATGGGGATTCGGTTAATTATCAAGCCAAAGTAATGTTGACAATAATTCCTCTATTTGCACTGTCTGTGTCCCAACATGCTTCAATATCTTCACCTAGATTATTACTAATAAGCTTTAATAATGTGCATGCTCTTACGATAACCAATTGGTTTCACACAAAGGTAGCTTGAAAAGTGATTGGGACTTTGCAGACTAATATTGTTACAATCTGGTTCCATGAGCGAGGTCACCAATGGAATACAGCTGTGGTATTCTGGTATAATCACCTCTGGCTAGTTTCCTTAAACTCACTTTAACCTTTAATATTATATTTCTATGAGGCTCCAAAACAGAGGTGCTTTCAGCTATTGCTATTTTTTTTATTATTTGAATTATTTATTATTTCTATTATTTTTTCTTACGTTATTTAAAAATTATTTCAGCTATTATTCTCTAGAGTCTGCAATTTAAACTCATTCTCCTAGATAGCTTGGAATTGGACCATCCTTAAGGCAACTGGTGTGACAGAGACTATACGGATAGATATCTCTGTTCTGTATCCCCAGGGACAGAAACTCAACACAATCACTTGCTTGCTTATAGTTTGATGCCTATACAGGTTGCCAAGATGATCATAGGTTCTAACAGAGTTGGTGAGACAACTTAATAGAATCTTATAGGCAAGTCTTCATAGACTTTACTTCATCAGGCTTCTTTAATTTCCCCAAATCTCATTTAAATAACTCAAAGGTGGAATAAGTGATGCTCCAAGAATTCTCTGGAAACACTATTGTACTGTTTCAAGCTATATTAACTTGAAAAGTTCTGGTGTAATATAAATGGGAGCATGTGGTTTTTAGAAGATGTTGTGAGAGTAATAGGTGACTTCCAATCTTCTCTCATTGAGTACCACATGTTATTCCTTCTTCCAAAATCCTGTAATAATTGTGCCATAAGCAATGCTTTATATGAAATGGAATTTCAAGGAGACCTAGACTTGCAAAGTTTCGATGACTTTCCAATTTGGAATAATTTGTACGAGTCTATGTGACGGGAAAGGTACAAGAAGTCTTACACAGATTGTGTCATTCCATGATACTGCACAATTAATCATAATATACAAATGCAGAAATTGTAACAAAAGAAAATTAAATCGTTTGTGTGTGTTCACATATACAGAAAGTGGAGGAGCCATGTATTGAATACAGGTCTATTCAATTTGCAAGTCTCTGCTCTAAATAGTCACATCCCACTAACTTTTCTTAAAGGAGATTATTATTCAAATGGCAGTTGTAAACTATTTTTAACCTTTAAAATACTTTCATAACATATTTGTATCTTTAAAAGCTCTGTCAGAAAAAGATATAAAATGGCCAGGGATTTAGCTCAGCAGCACCACACCTGCCTGGTAAATGCAAGGTCCTGAGTTTGAACTCCTGCACAGGAAAATTTAAAAGATATAAAAATGTATCCTCAGGGTTGGAGATTTAGCTCAGTGGTTCCAGCACCTGCCTAGCAAGCACAAGGTCCCTGGTTCCATCCCCAGTAACTGCGTACAACAATACTAGGCATGGTGACCCTCGCCCACCAGCAATCACTACCACACACCACAGTGCCCAGTGTGGTGGCTCACACCTGTCATCCCAGCACTCGGGAGGCAGAGGCAGGAGGATTGCTGTGTTTGAGGTTTGCCTAGGCTACATAGAGAGCTCAGGGCCAGCCTGAACTACAGAGTGGTACCCTGTCTCAAAAAAGAACAAAGAGGGCCAGAGATTTAGCTCAGTGGTTCTGGCGCCTGCCTCGCAAGCGCAAGGTCCTGAGTTTGATCCTGGTAACCACATAGAATGCTGGGCGTGGTGACTCATGCCCACCAGCCATCAATACCACATACCACAGTGCTGGGCATGGTGGCTCACGCCTGTAATCCCAGCACTCGGGAGGCAGAGGCAGGAGGATTGCTGAGTTCACGGCGGCTTGCCTGGGCTACATAGTGAGCTCAGGGCCAGCCTGAACTATAAAACGAGACCCTGCCTCAAAAAAAAAAAAAAAAAAGAAATGTAACCTCATAAGTGAAATTGTCTGTAAGGTAAGAGTGAACTAATGAAAACCTTAAATTAAACTCTGCACTCTTAGCTCTTCCAGTAATTCACAGATAGTCAAAATAATATACTGTATGGCAAAGTAGAAATAATAATAGAGTACTGATTTGAAATAGCTGTTCTGTCATTTACAAGTTGCATGATCTTTGGGAAATAAAATAGAGATATAAATCACTACCTGTCCATTAAATGGAACAGGACATATAAAATGATAATGATGGGGCCGGAGGGTTAGCTCAGTGGTTCCGTCGCCTGCCTCGCAAGCGCAAGGTCCTGAGTTCGATCCCCGGTAACTACATAGAATGCTGGGCATGGAGACACGCCCACCAACAATCAACACCGCATACCACAATGCTGGACGTAGTGGCTCACGCCTGTCATCCCAGCACTCGGGAGGCAGAGACAAGAGGATTGCTGAGTTCGCGGTGGCTTGCCTGGGCACCACAGTGAGCTCAGG
>PVIC010050818.1:0-12695 GCA_004025085.1 Thryonomys swinderianus
AAAAAAAAAAAAAAAAAAAAAAAAAGGAACGGGGTGGGGGAGGAGAGAACAGAGGGTTACCTCAGTGGTTCCGGCGCCTGCCTCGCAAGCGCAAGGTCCTGAGTTCAATCCCCAGAAACCACATACAATGCTAGGTGTGGAGACTCACGCCCACCAACAATCAATACCACATACCACAGTGCCGGGCATGGTGCCTCATGCCTGTCATCCCAGCACTCAGGAGGCAGAGGCAGGAGGATTGCTGAGTTCAAAGCTTGCCTAAGCTACAAAGTGAGCTCAGAGCCAGCCTGAACTACAAGCAAAACGCTGTCTCAAAACAAAACAAACAAAAAAAGGAACAGTCCGGAAACTTAGCTCAGTGGTTCCAGCACCTGCCTGGCAAGCGCAAGGTCCCTAGTTAGATCCCCTAAAACCACACACAACAATGCTGGGCGTGATGGCTCACACCTGTATTTCCAGCACTCAGGAGGCAGAGGCAGGAGGATTGCTGAGTTCCAGGCTAGCCTGAGCTACACAGTGAGATCCTATCTCAGAAACCAAACTACATAAACGAATTAGAATAAAATAAAATGAGAAAGGTAAATTATCAAGTTCCATGTAAGGACTACACGCTACAGTACAACTCAGTGCTACCGTTATGCCCACGTCCCACTGAGACAATCTCTCAGGACACGACAGGATCTTAAAGTCCAAGAACTTTATTACTCAGCTGAGGCCCATCCCTCCGTAACACTACAGCCCCTGCCTGCCACGTACAACACCCTCAGGACCAAAAGGAGAAAAGAAAACCTGTCTGTGCAGCGGGATGGGGCTCTGGTGCAGGTCTGTTCAGGGCCTACATTCACGCATCATTTCCATAGTTTTGAAAAGTAAAACTGTACAATGGACATTTTTGTTGTTGTTTGGTCTTTTGAGACTGGGCCTCACTTTGCAGTTCAGGCTGGCCTTGAATTCACTGTAGCCCGTGCTGGTCTCAAACTCACAGTGATCCTCCTACCTCAGCCTCCTAAGTGCTGAGTCTATAGGTGTGCACCACCATGGTCAAATACATTGTACTTTTTAATTCATTGTTATAAATGCTACTACTTTAAGTACAATACCACTTTTTACAAGAGATATATTTATTCTAAAATATTTAGATAATAGGAAAAGTATAATTTAAAAAAGAAACATCACCAGGCAGATTCTATTTAACTGAGCCAAACCTACTTGCACTCAGGAGGCTGAGACAAGAGGATTGCTATGAGTTCAAGGCCAGTCTGGGCTCTGTAGTGAGTTCAAGGCCAGCCTGAACTATACGGTGACACTCTGTCTCAAAAGAAAAAAAAAATCACAGGCTGGGGATTTAGCTCAAGTGGTACCATGCCTACCTTGGAAGCACAAGGACCAGAGTTCAATCCCCAGTACTGCCAAAAAAACAAAAAGTAAAATCTTGTCCAAGGCTTTCTGGGATGAATAGGGCCTGGCTCCCAAGGAGAACAGGCTAAAAACTCCCTGTACAGACAGAAGCACATGACATCACTTCTATTTTTTTTTTCCTTTCTTGCTCATGTATACCTTCTTTTTCCCCTTTTTTACACCTTCTTTTTCCCCTTTGTGCACACAAATTTACAGCAGAAACCTGACACTCTGGTAATCTAAAAGCTATTATACTCTAGCACTAAAGATGTCGCATACAGCAAAACTCATACTTCATTGCATGAAAATTTATTCCCACACATACTATAGTAATTCAAAGACTCCCATGCATACAAAAATCCATAAACCCCAACACTGCTTGATCACAACTGTAGTAAAATCTACAATTTGAAATCCCTGTTGCAGCCCGAATATATTCACAGGTTAAAGCCAGGTGGCTTTTCCTGACAAAGCGCTGGCCTGCGCAGTAGCCCTGGCACCCAGGGGAGTGGCAGGGGCCCCTTCCTCCCTCTCAGGCCACCTGGGTTAGGAAGGCAGAGCAGGTCAAGGTCCTGGTAGGACAGACCCAGAGGGCAAGAGGTAGAAGAACAAAAAACACTTCAAGCTGGGCCAGAGATTTAGCTCAGTGGTTCCGGCGCCTGGTGCCTGCCTCACAAGCACAAGGTTCTGAGTTCAATCCTGCTAACCACATACAATGCTGGGCGTGGTAACTCACGCCCACCAGCAATCGATGCCACATACCACAGTGCCAGGCGTGGTGGCTCACACCTGTTCATCCCAGGACTCGGGAGGCAGAGGCAGGGGGATTGCTGAGTTCAAGGCTTGCTTGGGTTATACAGTGAGCTCAGGGGCAGGCTGAACTACAAAGTGAGACCCTGTCTCAAAAAAAAAAAAAAAAACTTCAAACTGGCGGGGCCTAAGTGCACATTCCTGTATAATCCCAGCACTCTGGAGGCTGAGGCAGGAGGACGGCGGGAAGTCTAGGGCCAGCGTGTGCTACACAGCAACACCCATGACACAAAAACAAAAAATACCCAGAGCTGCTCCAAGGGTAGACAGGCTCCCTCAGCAACCTGGGCTCCTTGCCTAAGGTCTCCGCGCCTTTCCTCTGACGCTCATCACCCCACCGGGGATCCGCCCCTTCCACAGGCTGAGGAAGCTTTCTGGGAACTCGCCGAAGTCCCTGACCTATAAGGCACAGGGAGCAAAGGCACGTTACTTAGGCCCCCGCACCCAGGCGCACTCCTGTGGCCGGGCAGCGCCCCCACACTCGCGTCACATAAGCCCCTACCCGTGGGGCCCAGAACGCCCAGCTGGGCCAGCCTGCAGGCCACAGATGGTGCCGAGGATGTGAACTAATCAGGGTACTGTTTCCTCCGAGGCCGGGGATCATTCCTAAGCCTCCCCCTCCCGGGTACAAACCGGGGCCAGATGCTCGCTCATCCAGATCCCGGTATCCGTATCAGGAGGAGGCTCCTGGGTCGGGTTCCAGGTTGAGAAGCAAAGCCAGCACCCTGCAGTGACGTCTCCTCCGGGGCCCAGGATCCTGATGCTAATCCTATGCCCTGGGTCCCCACAAACATTCGATTAAGAACTTTCCGCACAATCCCAGGGCCCCAAGGGGATTAGAGTCCTATTAATTTTGATTTTACATCTACGTTAGTCAAATTAATTCCTTCCGTGCCTCTCAGTTACTGTAACAGAAAACAAAGCAATCACTCTCTGGGTTGATCAACCCCACCCCACCTCTCACTGTACCTAATGCTACTGAGGTTTTGTTCTGTGCTCTTTTTTGAGAAAAGGTCTATGTAGCTCGGGCTGGCCCCCAGCTCATGGGATCCTCCTGCCTCAGCCTCCCACAAAGTACTGGGATTATTATAGCACCACCACACCAGGCTTGCCATTGAAGCTGGAGTTTTCTTGGGTTGTTTGTTTGTTTGTTTTGCTTTTTGGAGACAGGGTCTCACTTTGTAGTTCAGGCTGGCCCTGAGCTCACTATGGTGCCCAGGCAAGCTGCTACGAACTCAGCAATCCTCCTGTCTCTGCCTCCCGAGTGCTGGGATTACAGGCGTGAGCCACCACCTCTGGCATTGTGGTATGCGGTGTTGATTGTTGGTGGGCGTGTCTCCGCGCCCAGCATTGTATGTGGTTACCGGGGATTGAACTCAGATCCTTGCGCTTGCGAGGCAGGCGCCAGAACCACTGAGCTAACCCTCCGGCCCTGTTTGTTTGTTTGTTTTTGAGACAGGGTCTGGGTTTTGTTTGCAGTTCAGGCCAGCTCTGAGCTCACTACGTAGCCCAGGCAAGCCTCGAACACACAGCAATCCTCCTGTCTCTGCCTCACAAGTGCTGGGATTACAGGTATGAGCCACCTCCCCTGGCATTGTGATGTGTGGTACTGATTGCTGGTGGGCATGAGTCAGTACGCCCAGTATTGTTATATGTGGTTACTGGGAATCAAACTCAGAATCTTGTTCATGCAAAGCAGATACCGGAACCACTGAGCTAAATCCCCAGCTGGGTGTTTGTTTGTTTGTGGGGAGCGTTTGCTGTTGTGGGTTTTTGTTTTGTTTTTGTCTTTGAGACAGGGTTTCTGCTTTATAGTTCAATCTGGCCCTGATCTCACTATGTAGCCCAAGCAAGCCTTGAACTCAGCAATCCTCCTGCCTCTGCCTCCCAAGTGCTGGGATGACAGGCATGAGCCACCACAACCAGCATTGTGGTGTGTGGTACTGATTGCTGGTGAGTGTGAGTCACCATGCCCATATTTTTGTATGTGGTTACTGGAGATCAAACCAGGGACCTTGAGCTGGCCAGGCAGGTGCTGTACCACTGAGCTAAATCTCTGGTCCTGCTATTGAGGTTTTATTGTTCTCTGTTCACCTCCATATCCTGCACCACCACCTCCTCCACCCATCCCCAGTCTTTAAAATGTTCTACAGCAGATATCAAACTCATTTTTTCTTTTGCTTTTCATTTCAAAAACATTTTAGAGGGCTGGAGATTTAGCTCAGTGGTTCCAGCACCTGCCTAGAAAGCGGAAGGTCCTGAGTTCAATCCCCAGTAACCACATACAACAATACCACGGGTGGTGACTCACACCCACCAGCCATCAATACCACATACCACAGTGCTGGGCGTGGTGGCTCACGCCTGTCATCCCAGCACTCGGGAGGCAGAGACAGGAGGATTGCTGAGTTCAAGGCTTGCCTGGACTACATAGTGAGCTGAGGGCCTGCCTGAACTACAAAGCGAGACCCTGTCTCAAAAACAAAAATTTTAGAGTAAAAAAAAAAAACACATTGGCAAAACAGTGCAGAGAATGCCTATGCATGTCCCACCCAAATTTCCAAATGTTAATGTTTAGCCACATGGTCTGAGTGGAGCAGTGACACAGTCCTCCAATCCCAGCCATCTGAAGGCTGAGGCAGGAGGATCCCAAATTCAAAGCCAGCCTGGGCAAGTTAGACCCTGTCTCCAAAAAAAAAAAAAAAAATTTTTTTGTTTGTTTTTACTACACTGACTTTATCATTCATAATCTGACTAAATCATCTCCCCCCTCCCCCCCCACACTTTTCCCTGGAAACATTTGAAAGTAAACGTTCCCAACAGTAGTAAATGTCCCCAGACCTTAAATAATTCAGTATGGTTTTCTTTTTTCTATTTTTTAAGGACCTGCCATGTATGGCAGCACCACCTGTCATCCCAGCACTCGGGAGGCAGAGGCAGGAGGATTGCTGAGTTCGCGGCGGCCTGCCTGGGCAACATAGTGAGCTCAGGGCCAGCCTGAACTACAAAGCGAGACCCTGTCTCAAAAAAAAAAAATTATATTCACGTTAGCAGAGTTCCTCAGACTCAGAAATTCGCCCGCAAAGCCACTGTCCTTCGCCTGGATGAGGGAACGCTAGAGAACAGAAGTTTAAAGGGTCAGTGAGTTTTCTGTAGTCAGTTTGCGAAACTCTGAAGATCCTACTTTTACTCATCTTGATGTCTCTGTACTTTTTTTTTTTTTTTTTTTGAGACAGGGTCTTGCTTTGTGGTTCAGCCTGGCCCTGAGCACACTCTATAGCCCAGGCAAACCTCGAACTCAGGAATCCTCCTGCCTCTGCCTCTGCCTCCCGAGGGCTGGGATGACAGGCAGGAGCCGCCATGCCCAGCACTGTGGTGTGGGGTACTGATTGCTGGTGGGCACGAGTCACCAAGCCCGGCATTGTGGTGTGCAGTTACCCAGGACCTTGCATTTGCCGGGCAGACACTGGAACCACTGAGCTAAATCCCCAGCCCCAATGTCTCTGTACTTTTAAAAGCCCCCAAAATACCTGGCCCTGGCTAAGGGGGGTCACAGTACTCATCTGCAAGAGCTCAGCCCTGGGGGGGAGGACATGTGCTTAATGTAATAGAAAAAATGAGACTGAAATGCAAAAAGTCCAAAAGCATGAATGCTGCTCATCTCACTCTTTGGAAACAGAAAGCTCAAATGTTGCACAAATACGTGTCACAAATATTTGCATCAAATCTCTATCTGATTTAGCCAGTTGTGATAGAATCCCAGCACTCAGGAGGCTGAGGCAGGAGGATCTCCATGAGGTTGAGGCCAGACTGGGCGATGTAGAGAGACCCTGACTCGGATAAACAAGCCATCAAATGAGAATGTATTTGTGACACAACCGGGAAGCAGTGACGATCCCTGTTGGCGCCGTGTGTGGGAACCCAGTCAGGAGCCTACAAGGAAGCACAGAGAGCCTGTCTTTGTTCCTGCACCAGGGAAACGGGCAGCGGCTTTGTCCCCTCTGCTCCCGAATCTTTGCTAAGTCTTTTTGGGGCTCTTGACCCCATCTGTGGGATCCAGTGCTCACAGTGAGTCTCCCGGGCAAGGGCGCAGGCTTCCACCCCTTCATTTACCCATTCTGCGCAGGCCCTGGGGACTGAGATGGCTGGTGAACCCGCTTCCTCCTGCAGGGAGGACGGGGAGGGGCAGACAGGAGAGGTGGCTGACGTGTCCGGGTGGAAAGGGCAGGCGGCTGCTGGGATAAGCTAACCAGCTCGTTGTTCATTCCCCCGCATCTTCTTTTTGTTTGTTTTCTGAGGTCAGATCTCAGTATACAGACCTCAAACTCCTGGTACCTCCTGGAGAGCTTCCTGCCTCAGCCTTCCCAATGCCTACATTACAGGCCTCTGTCACCACCACACCCACTTCCTCTCCATGCTCTCTTGGGCACGAGAGCTCTCCAGACTCCTTTCTGCGTAGGGAACTCCTCGGGGCACCTGCAGCCCCGGTCCCAGCCACTGCCTCTGAGTCAGTCCGTCACCGCAACAGCCTCTGCCAGTTCCGCTCAGAATCACCCGGAACTGGAACCACCAGTGAGACGGGAGGGTGACTCTCGGCTGCTGGGGCAGCGAGAGGGAAGTGGGCCCCGACAGCACGGGAGCCGTGCCAGGGTCCCTGATGGCCCTGCTTCCTCCCAGAGCCTGGCGGGTCTGTCCGAGGTTCGCAGGGAGGTTCGCAGGCGCCAGTCTGCGGGCCGCCGGCTCAGCAGGACCAGCACAGGAGCCTGCTGCGGGGTCACGTTTGGGCTTTGTTTTGGGTTGGCTGGTTTGCTTGTGGCACTGAGGCCTGAAGCCAGGAAATGCTGAGCTGCGGCCCACTTATCTGGAGCCCGTCTCACTGAATTGTTGGGGCTGGGCTCAAATGAGATCCTCCTGCCTCAGCCTCTTAGAGGGTGGGCTTCGGGCCTGCACCTCAACACCCTGTGTAGACAGTCCTGTTTCAAGGAGAACTGGAATCCGTTGGGCCAGAACCGCCCGTCGGTTCCTGCCAGCGCCTGCACTGCTGCGCAGTGGCTGCCGTGGGAGGCCACCAGTGAACCCGGACACTGCAGAGCATGCCGCCACCCCAGAGGCTCCCCAGCCTCGGCTCGTCAAAAGGTTCCAAAAGCAAAAACACCCCATTGGGTGTGGTGGTGCCACCTGTCAGCCCAGCGCTCAGGAAGCTGAGGCAGGAGGATCACCCCAAGTTTGAGGCCAGCCTGGGCTACATAGTGAGTTCAAGCCCAGCCAGAACTATACAACAAGACCCGTCTCAAAAAAAGAAAAGAAAAAGACAAAAGCACAGGGGCCGGAGGGTTAGCTCAGTGGTTCCGGCGCCTGCCTCGCAAGCACAAGGTCCTGAGTTCGATCCCCGGAAACCACATAGAATGCTGGGTGTGGAGACACGCCCACCAACAATCAACACCGCATACCACAAAGCCGGACGTGGTGGCTCACGCCTGTCATCCCAGCACTCGGGAGGCAGAGACAGGAGGAATGCTGAGTTTGCGGCGGCTTGCCTGGGCACCATAGTGAGCTCAGGGCCAGCCTGAACTACAACGCGAGACCCTGTCTCAAAAAAAAAAAAAAAAGACAAAAGCACAAACACCCCCACTGGGTATGGTGGCACACCTGTAATCTTGTTACTACGGGGGTGGGGCAGGAAGGTCACAAATTTGAACCTAACCAAGACAGTCTGGTGACTCAGTGCTCGTTTGAGATTAAAACAAAGATGTCCGTGTAGCTCGGCAGGGAGCCCTGGGTTCTGTCCTCAGCAGCACCGAGAAGGCAAAGCAAACACCCTGGGCACAGGCCGTGGGCCCCCAAGGGCCAGGTTCTCCCAGTATCTCGCCACAGTCCGCCTCCCAGTGCCTGGCAGGGAGCGCACCATCCCCAGCAGGAAAGTGGGAGCTCGGAAGCCAGTCCAGAGCTTTCCCGGCCAGGGCCAGGGGCACCCACGGCCGCCCGTCCCGGCTTGCGCCGCAGAGAATCCGGGGACGCTCTTCGGGTTTCCTGTGGTCCCATCACAGATGGCTCCCAGGACCTGGTCTCCACAGAAGCCGCAGGAAGGGGAAGAGCAGAGAGCCAGGCTGTGTTGCTTGGCGACCTTACCGGGTCAGAGTTCAAGGCAGGCGGCAGGGCTTCCCCAGTGCGGTCTCTGGACCCGGGTCCAAAGCGGCTGCCGATCTGCCGAGAGATAAGGACAGGAGTGAGATGAGCGTGTGGGGTCTCTGGGGCCAGGGCTGTTTCCTTTTTGTTCTTTTATGATTTTGAGACAGGGTTTCCCTGTGTATCCCAGGCTGGCCTTGAACTTGCAGTGATTCTCAACTCCCCAAGGCTAGAATTATAGGCACGCGTACCACACCTGAGAACCACTGTTGAGAAGCACCGGAGATTCAGCTCAGTGCTTCCAGCGCCTCCCTAGCAGGCACAAGGTCTGGAGTTTGATCCCTGGTAACCACGTACAACAATACCAGGCCTGGTGACTCACGCCCACCAGCAATCAGTACCACACACCACAGTGTTGGGTGTGGTGGCTCAGGCCTGTCTTTGTAGCACTTGGGAGGCAGAGGCAGGAAGATTCCTGAGTTCGAGGCTTGCCTGGGCTACAAAGCTGCTCCTTGAATTTTATTGTTTTAAATTGCTTTAAACTCCCTTTTACCAGCAATCCATTAAAGTGTATTGGTCTGCAAAGCCCTGGGATTAAAGAAGCAAAATAAAACTGAGTTTCACTGCAGATGGTTTCAGAAGGCAGCTGGCCGGAGAGAGACCCTGAGCTCTCGGAAAAGCTGCCCCGAGAAAACAGAACCCTGTCAGTCTTTTCCCACAGCAATCAGCGGCCGTGGTTTGGAAATTCAAACACAACCTTTTACCTTTTTTCTTTGCTTTTCCCCAGGCGAGCCTTGCATTTGGGGCCTCTTCCTGCCTCAGCCTTTGGGTGCTGGGATTACAGGCCTGCACCACCACACCCAAGCTTCAGCCCTTAACTTTTTAATTGATTTTGTTAGAAAATTTTATATACACGTTGTGATCCCAATCGACATTCAGAATTTAGGCCAGTACACAACATAACTTAATTCTAATTTTTTTTCCATTCCCCTGCTCCCCAAATCCTCTAACTCCTATATACAGAAGCTTTGTTTCCTTTTTTTTTTTTTTTTTTTTTTTTTTTTTTTTTTTTTTTTTTTTTTTTTTTTTTTTGCTTTTTTGGAGACAGGGTCTCGCGTTGTAGTTCAGGCTGGCCCTGAGCTCACTATGGTGCCCAGGCAAGCCGCCGCGAACTCAGCAATCCTCCTGTCCCTGCCTCCCGAGTGCTGGGATTACAGGCGTGAGCCACCACGCCCAGCATTATATGTGGTTACTGGGGATCGAACTCAGGTCCTTGCGCTTGCAAGGCAGGCGCCAGAACCACTGAGCTAACCCTCCGGCCCTGTTTCCTATTTTTTAATCTTCAGATTTTTTCTTTCCCTTCTTACCCCCACCCCCTTTCCCTTTGAATATTGACTATTTCACGATACCTAGCATAACATTTTAGAACTCATTTACACCTTCAGTTTCTCATACCAAAGGAAAGATATGGTATTTATACATCTGTGTCTTATTTATTTCACGTATGAGTTTGTCCTCAAGGACTCAAATTTATCAGACTTTATGACAGAGTGATGCTCCAGGCCCTTAACCTTTCTTTTTTTTTGAGACAGGGTCTCGCTTTGTAGTTCAGGCTGTTCCTGAGCTCACTATGGAGCCCAGGCAAGCCTGGAACTCAGCAATCCTCCTGCCTCTGCCTCCCGAGTGCTGGGATGACAGGCGTGAGCCACCACGCCTGGCACTGTGGTATGTGGTATGGATGGCTGGTGGGCATGAATCACCAAGCCCAGCACTGTATGTGGTTACCAGGATCGAACTCAGGACCATCGCTCTTGCCAGGCAGGCGCCAGAACCACTGAGCCAAATCTCTGTCCCCCCCTTAACATTTTTAATTTCTTTATTTTTAACACATAGCTGAGGTTCACAGTGCAAAACTGAAAAAGAACAACCCCCATTCAAATATGTAGTCATTGTAAAAGCTCCAACATCACAGAAGATGACACTCTAAAGGTACAAATGCCTTACAATCTCACTCTGCCCCACAACTCACCAAAACCAGTGAAATTTGGTGGTTAATCTCTTTAAATTTAAATGTCCAGGTACAGATATCTACATATTTTTGTTTCCTTTTTTCAGTCTTTCTATGCAATTCGGGCTGGCCTTGAACTCACCACGTAGCCCAGGCTCGTGCAACAATTCTCTTGCCTCAGCCTCCTAAATATTTTTGAAGCAAATAACATTAGACTGTATATTCTGTCCTGTGACTCTGGTCCTCGGATGTTGAAGGTGACATCCAAGATGCCAGGCAAAAACTTCCCATATTAAAGCCAGAATAATGTAAGGGAGCCCATGTGTGATACAAAGACTTTCTGAGAAAAAAATTTTCTGAAAATATGTCTTTCCGGGCTTGAAAAATATGAGTCCACCAATATGTGGCCATATGCTACATGTATTTCCTTGAAATTCATCTGAAAGGATTGTTCTGCAGTATGCGTTATGTATATGCTTTCAGCCTAACGTTAGAGAACACAACAAATACTTGCCTGGACCAGCCGAATCATCTTATTAGCTGGAAACTGTGTTATCTGAAATAAAATCAATATTCTTTTCCTAGCAAATAGCCTCAACCACATTAGTAGAGAAGCCCTGTGCGATTCAGATTTAGTTCCCTTTGCCTCGTGTATCTGCCATCAAGCTTTTCATCCAAACACTGAACTGGGCAGTCATTATCATCAAGGGCAGGAAAGAAAAGAAAAGAAAAAGGCAGTAGTGAGCACCTGTAATCCCAGCACTCAGGAGGCTGAAGCAGGAGGGTTGCCATGATTTTAAGGCCAGCCTGCGCTCTGTCCCACCCCTCGGTCCCCAGTCCTAATCCCTGCCTTTGCTCCATTCCAAATGACTTTGGAATACAGCCCTGATGCTTCCCCTTGGTGGCTTGTACTGCCCGCCCATCCCTGCACCGCTATTCAATAAACCCCATGAAATCTACATCGAGAGCCTGGTTCAGCTGAGAAATGAAATTGATTTTTTTAAAGCCATTTGGATTCACCAGAAACAACTGCTTTTTAACACTCATGTAAGCTCCTACCTAATTATTTTGAGGGCTCTGGGCTAGAATGCAAATTGCATTATGTTCTTCCAAAAGTATACACTTAGGAAACCATGTGAGCTCAGCAACTCACTGCTGAAATCTGTAATGCACAAATTCTATTAGATCAACCAGTTTCAGAGCTGGGAGGGGCCTGGACAACCCAGACCCTGGCCATCCCCGTGCACACTGTCTTCAAAACAACAACACCCAGGAGGCTGAGGCAGGAGGATCGCTGTGAGTTCAAGGACAGCCTCGGTATATCCAGATCCTGCCTAAAAAAAAGAAAAGGAGGGCCAGAGATTTAGCTCAGTGGTTCCCCGCCTGCCTCGCATGCCTTGCCTAGCAAGTCCTTGCCTTGCAAGAGCAAGGTCCTGAGTACAATCAGGTAACCACATACAATGCTGGGCGTGGTGACTCACGCCCACCAGCAATCAGTACCACATACCATAGTGCCAGATGTGGTGCCTCACACCTGTCATCCCAGCACTCAGGAGGCAAAGACAGGAGGATTGCTTAGTTCGAGGCTTGCCTGGGCACCATAGTGAGCTCAGGGCCAGCCTGAACTACAAAGCGAGACCCTGTCTCAAAAAAAAAAAAAAAGGAAAAAGGAGTTGGGCGTGAACTTTCAAATCTTAGGGTCCATGATTATGGCCCTTACTAGATACAAAAATCACAGGTAAGGGCCAGGGATTTGGCTCAGTGGTTCCAGGTCCCTGGTTCAATCCCCAGTAACCACATACAACAATACTGGGCGTGGTGGCCACGCCCATTGGCAATCAATACCACATACCACAGTGCCGGGGCGTGGTGGCTTACGCCTGTCATCCCAGCACTCGGGAGGCAGAGGCAGGAGGATTGCTGAGTTCCAGGCTTGCCTGGGCACCATAGTGAGCTCAGGGCCAGCCTGAACTACAAAACGAGAACTTGTCTCAAAAAAAAAAAGAAATCACAGGTAAGTGCTCCGTGACAGACCCCCACCCGCGTGTCACTCCGACCCTGGAGACCTACCCAGCTCCCCACAGCAGGAAGAGACACAGACCAACCCCGCGACACTGAAGTCGGACTCCCCTGCCCGGGGACAGCCTCTGTCATACTTGGCAAAAGCCGAGGATCCTTTTTTAAATAGGGTCAAAGCCAGTCAGGCCCCACCCTGCAAAGAAAGTCTGAGGCTCCCCTCGGCTGTCCGTGTTCCCTGCGCACCCGAGGTCCCTCCCTCTGTCCCTGAGACCCGCATGACCCTCCACCTCCTACAGCCATCCATTCAGCGGGGGTTTTGGTTTGATGTTTGTGG
>PVIC010050819.1:0-12629 GCA_004025085.1 Thryonomys swinderianus
AAAAAAAAAAAAAAAAAAAAAAGAGAGAAAAACCAAATAAAGAAATAAAAGGAAGTAAATGGAAGCTGCCGCCCAGGCCGGAGCCCCCACAAATCACACCTGCAGAATGAGCCGCGCTCAAGCGGAGCCACCGCAGGCCCAGGGCAAGGCAGCCTCTGCTCCTGGAGCGGTGGGCCAGTCCCTCCCCACAGGGAAACCCTCCCCCACACACAGCAGCAGTGGCACTGAACAGCCTGGCCAGGGGACCACACACTACAGAGTGCACGAGTCCCGAGGTCACCCTGCCTCTGCCACCACCCAGCGCACAGCCAGGCAGGACGGCATGGGGCACTTTTGGAAGCAGACACGGGGTGCCACGCTGTCCAGGGGACCGAGGCTCACCAGGTACTCCCCAGGGGACCCAACGTGTGACCCTGGGCCCTGATGACAGCCCAAGGGCTGTACAATATTGATCACCCCTACTGGGAAAACTGAGGCTACAAGGGCAGGGACTTGCCCTCAGGGTTGAACCCAGGCTAGCTAGAACCAGACTCAAAGGGCCATGGAACCATCTAGAGGATCATCACGGGACAGCTCGGTAAAGGCTCTCACTGGGCTGTGACGGCCCCAGGGGCCATGATAGGCGCCCCATCAGCACCACCACAAGGCCCACGCAAGGCCTGGCACAGGCCCAGGCCCACAGCAGCCCTCAGCAGGCCAGCCGATGCTGACGTGAGGCTGACCCTTCCCACACCCCTCCTGCATTTACCCTCCCTTTCCAACTCAAACTCTCCATCAGAGCGGGGCGTGGGGGTACCTGCCTATAATTCCAGCACTCTGGGAGGCTGAGGCAGGAGAACTTCAACTTCCAGCCAGACCTTACCAAGAAAGTGACTCATAGAGATCCTGTCTCAAAATAAAAAATAAGAAAGGGGCTGGGGATGTAGCTCAGTGTGAAGGCCCTGGATTCAATCCCTTATACTCTGAAACAAGCAACAAACAAAAGAGCCCATCTTCAAGACCCTGCCCTCACACCATTTGCTCACGATGAGGTTCCAGAGGCCCCATTTGTATAGCGTTAGAATCATCACCAGAGCCTGAGAGAATGAAAATGTCCGTCACAATTAGCCCAGTGCCAGCCTGAGCCTGCCCCAGGGAGAGCTGATCATCAACAGTATTCCTTCAGCCCTCACTGGGGCAGATTGATAAACCCATTCTACAGATTCTGTAGATACTGAGGCTGAGGGAGTTTGGTTGAATGACTTTCTTGACATCACACAGACTGAAGAGCAAAACCAGACCAGCAGAGGGAGAAAGACGTCCCTGGAACTTTGCACCGGAGGACAGCGGGGTCTCCAGTATGGACTGTTCTCTCCCTGGCCACCTCTCAGAACAGCCCCCAGGCAAACCCCAGGCCCCCGGCCTTGTTCTCCAGTTCTTAGTGGCAATTCATGCACGCTGGCAAAGGGCTCATTCCATCCAGCTCCCAGCACCCTCATCCTTCCTGGTCCAGGTGGGGAAAGAAACATCCCTCGGGGACAAGCGGGGCATTTCAGACACCGAAAGGGCACCTGGAGGCCACCACGGGGCCCCGGAGGGCCAGAGCCAGAGCCGCGAAGGCAAGCTGGGGGCAAGGAGGCAGCCCAGGAGGAGTCTGCAGCATTTCCCTAGAGCTGCCTCCAGTGCGCCTCGGCTAGCAAATATTTAACCAGGGTTCGGAGACAACAGGTCTGCGGAGAAGGCTGAGCTTAGGCCCCATGCGGGGAGCCCCAGGGAAATGCCCCCCAAAAGGGCAGGCGAACACCGCCCACCCGGGCTGCCCTCTCCACTTCAGGCCTCAGTGGGAAGTCAATTCCCGTCTTGACACAAACACAGGGAAACAAAGGCGCTCTCATGGCACCCGGCCCTCCTGCCCTGCCTGACTGGCAGCAGCCCCATGCCCACAGCCTGCAGCTAGCAGCTCGTCCTGGGAGCCCAAAACACGGGCATCTGCACTTTGGGACGATGGAGGAGGTAACTGAGGCCACCCAGCAGTGCCCACCCAGGGCAGGATGCGTTTCCTACACCCACCCTGGGTCTCGAGGCTGGCACTGTGCCCACACCGAGGGGCACTCTGTGAACATCCCATGGTCTCTCTGGGCTGCAGCCCCACACTTAAGCCAGAGCTGCTGTGAAGGAAGGGTCAAAGGGGCCGGGGCACCCGGGCTGCAGGAGGCCCAGGAAGCCAAGCACCTGCCAGAGCCCCTCCTGCCCACAGGAGGCACGGCCACAGGCCACAGCCACTCAGGCCACAGCAGCCGCGCCCTCGGAGCCCTGAGGACAATGACACTGCTGTCGCCGGGACAGGATGGACTTGCCAGTCTCAGCGGGTGGCTGAGTTACAGTAAGAGGTTTTGTGTGTGGATTTGTTTGTGGTTTGAAGACAGGGCCTTAATATGTGGCTCAGGCTGTCTTCGAACTTGATTTTGCCCAGAGATCCCTCTGCCTCTTGAGTGCTGCTGGGATTACAGGTGTGCACGACCATGCCTGGCCCCTACTGCAACAGTATCTTTCGCCATGCTCCCCTCGTGCCTAGTCCCCATCCCCCTTAACCCTGTGTGTGTGTGTGTGTGTGTGTTCGTGCACGCGTGTGTGCCCTCAGGACGGAAGTCAGGGCCTCCTGCACGCTAGGCCAGCGCTCCACCACTGAGCTGCCCCCCACCGCCATCCCGCACCTGCACTCCTTCCCTGTCCTCCCCTCTTCCCCGGACCCAGGTCCTGGTCATCTGTCCAACCTGCTCCAGCCATAGAGCGGCACCCCCATGCCACCCAGCCCAGCTGCCCCCCAACCTGGCCCCCCTCGGGCCAGCTGCAGTGAGGCCTAGAGGTGGCCACGCAAACCCCCTCACTGAAGCCCGAGCCAGGACATGTCCGCGACCAGCCCGAAAGCCAGCCTCGCTGACCCTCCACCAGCAAGGTCCTCAACTCCGAGAGGCAGAAGTGCAGGGCGGGACCCAGGCCGACACCCACACGTCCCCTCAGCCAGCTTGGGACAGACTAAAGGGGCAGCAGCAGCAGAGGAAGGAAGGTTTGCGGGTCCTCACTCATCCCTCCCGCAGAAACACAAGCAAAGACTGAAAACGCAGCCAAGAGATCTCAGCACACAGGAGGCTGAGGCAGGCGGATTGCCAAAAATCGAGGCTGTGTACTGAGACCCTGTCTCAAACAAACAAGCAAAAGGAACATACAAGAAAGCCCTGGTCTGTTCCATAATTATTTAGCACCCTTCCTTCCCATGCCAAGGGCATTCCACGGAGTCATGTAGTGTCTGGTTCTGGAATTAGACTAGGCTCTTTAAATGCTTTGAACATGGGCTTTGAACATGTATGTGGCTTCATTCTCTCTAAACCTCAGTTTCCTCTACTATAAAATGGGAGAACAGAAGTCCTCACCTCACCAGGTTGACATAACAATTCAAGGATGTGAGTAAATCCACAGCTGTGCCCCCCCCAGCAAATGGCCCTGGTCTTGTCAAACACAGTGACTGACGGGCTGACAGGCTCCTTCCCGTCCCAGGGTTGGTGGCCAGGCTAGGCAGCAGGACCTGGCACGAGCCCGACTGGTAACTTTCTGAGATGTTTCAAACCAGAAACGGGGACCAGCAAAGGGCAACTGAAAAGCAGCAACTGGGGTTTTAGGCAGAGCAGTGAAGGCACGGGGTGGCAAAGGGTGGGGTCTTCCCCGGCCACAGAGATGAGGAAGCGGAGCCAGAAACCACAACGAAAGCAAATACATGGCAGCCAGCTGACCTCAGGGACCACAGCCTTCACCCGGTGCTCAGGCGCAGGGGAGGGGACCCCGCCCACATCTGTCAGCTGTCACTTCTGCGTGGGAGGCTACGGTGTCAGCCCCGGAGATCAAGGGCTCCAAATCCTTCTTCAGTTGTCACGATTCATGTGTCTCCCCAGGAAGCCCTCGGTCTCTCCAAGGCTCTTTAGTGCAGCCTCATCGGAGATAAGGCTACAGCCGCGAACCACGCATGTCTTGCGGCTGTGATGTCTTCTATTTGTGCTGTCCATCTCCCGGCTTCTTCCCTGACTTACTGCACTGACTGGGACATCCAGGTCACTGCTAAAACGCTTTTGGGTGGGAGCATCCTACAATCCCACCTTATCATCCCAGCTATTCAGGAGGCTGAGGCAGGAGAGTCTCTTGAACCTTGGTTCAACGCCAGCCTGGACAAACAGGAAATGCTCATGTTACACAGAAAAGGGGCGGGGGCTTCTACCTCTAGGGCTTTAACATTACGTCTCAGAGCTGAGTGTGGTAGAATATGTGCATCACTGTAATCCCAGCACTTTGGGAGGCTGAAGCAGGTAGATCAAAATTTGAGCCCAACCTGGGCAACTTGGTGAGACACTTTCTTGACACAATAAAAAAGGAAGGGCTCTCGGGAGGCAGAGACAGGAGGATTGCTGAGTTCACGGCGGCTTGCCTGGGCACCATAGTGAGCTCAGGGCCAGCCTGAACTACAAAGCGAGACCCTGTCTCAAAAAAGCAAAAAAAAAAAAAAAAAAAAAAAAAGGAAGGGCTGAGGCTGTAGCTCAGCGCAAAGGCCCTGGGTTCAATCCCCAGTACCACACCAAAAACAAAACACATAAACAGCTCAGGCTAGCACAGTGCGTAGTGAAGCTATAAAGAAAGGGCTGAGTAAGAGGAAAGGGTTGAGAAGGTACAGGAAGGAGACGCTGACTCCTAACCCAAGCCGAGGTGAATTATTCCCTGGGAAGATGTGCCGGAGCGGCCAAGCCCCAGTCACATCACGGCCATGGCCAGACTGCAGTCTGAAAGCAGGTAGGTCTTTCCAGGGAGGGCGTGGCAACACCCAGCAGGGGACAGGTGGCACCATGCAGAGCAGGAGAGTTTAGCAGTGAAAACCCAAACTTCCGGACCTCACAGAACCAGCTCTGCCCTGACCCTGACCTTCCTGACCCTCAGATTCCTTAGCCACAAAGTGGACATAAAAATAGCATCAGCCTCAAAGGTCTATGGTGGGAACTTAAGATGAAAGGAACCCTTGGCTCCTGCCTGATGGGCGTTAAGAGTCCGGGAAGAGCAGGGCGGCAGCAGTCAAGGCCAGCCTGGACTATGCAGCAACACCTGGTCTCAAAAACAAAACTGGGGGGCCGGAGGGTTAGCTCAGTGGTTCCAGCGCCTGCCTCGCAAGCGCAAGGTCCTGAGTTCGATCCCCGGTAACCACATACAATGCTGGGCGTAGAGACTCACGCCCACCAGCAATCAACACCACATACCACAGTGCCAGATGTGGTGGCTCACGCCTGTCATCCCAGCACTCGGGAGGCAGAGGCAGGAGGATTGCTGAGTTCAAGGCTGGCCTGGGCTCCACAGTGAGCCTCAGCCAGCCTGAACTACAGAGCGAGACCCTGTCTCAAAAGGGGGGGGGGGCAGGGATTTAGCCCAGTGTGGTTCCAGCATCTATCTGCCTCACAAGCACAAGGTCCCGAGTTCGATCCCCAGTACCACACACCACAGTGCCAGGAGAGGTGGCTTACACTTGCAATCCCAGCACTCAGGAGACAGAGGCAGGAGGATTGCTGTGAGTTTGAGGCTTGCCTGGGCTACATTCTGAGTTCATCGCCAGCCTGAACTACAAAGCGAGACCCTCTCTCGAAAAAACAGACAAAAAAGAGACACACAGCCCTTGAGTCATCCTCACTACGCCCTAATCAGGTGTTTTCCCAAACTGCCTCGGGCCCCCAGACTCCTGTCATACACATGCGCACACGCACAGGCACACAAGACACCCACACACATCTGTTCCAGCTCCCAGGGTCCCGAGGGCAAGCAGGGTGGAGTGGGGTGAGTGAGGTGGGGAGGAAGAGGCAGCAGGAAGGAGGAGCAGAAGACGTGCCAATATGGAAATTCACTCATGGGCTTGTAGCCAGGCTAGCCAGGGACCCTTAGCAGGGAGCCGTTTACACAGAGAGAAGATGCAAAGTTGATTCAGACCGCAGGACTCCCTGAGGCCGCCTGCCCTCCCCGCTGGGCCCGGCCCCACACTCAGGTCGCAGCTGCAGGCCTCACGAGGTGCAGAGGGGACTGAAAGGAGAGATGGGAGAAGTTCTCCTAGGGGGCTGCCGGGCTTCTGTCACGCGTCCAGGCACCTGCGTGACTCGCTGCACGGGACACGCTGCTCGATCTCAGGTACACAGGGAGAGGGTCGCAGGCTCCCCCTCTGGACGGTAAAATGAGGTGGGGAGGCAGAGCTTCCAGCACCCGACCGCTGCTGGATGACCCAGGTAGGCCCCGACACCCAAGCCCCTGACACCCTCCAGCTAGGACATACGAAGACATGCTTTCCCATCCCAGCACCAGCCAGGCCCAGGGACCCTAACATTCAGCCTGGATCAAACTGTTCCTGAGTCCCACCTGTAAGCCTAGGGCAAGAAAAGGCACTTCTCTGGCGGCCACCAGCCTTCTGTTCAGGGCAGAAGCCAGTTAGTCACTAGCACACTTGGCTTTCATCTTTGTTTTGTGTCCATTTGCTCCAGAGGGACAGACGCCTGTTTGTGTTTCCTACGTGACATACCCCCGCAGGTAGCACCTCACATCTGTCTCTCCGACTGTGTGAGATCACAGCAGCTCGGTCTCCCAGGAATCCTAAGACACAGGAGGACAAACGGGGCTTCCTAGAAAGGTGCACTCTGGCTCGGGACCAAGCCACCGCAGCCCCTGGGGCAGTGTGAGCAAGGGCTCTCCAACCCTGGCACGGCCCAGCAAGGGCACTCGCTGCACAGGGCCCAGGTTAGGAGGCGGCTAGCTGAACCCAAGGCCACCCGTCAGCAGCAGAAAAGGTCACCATGCCATCATGCCATCTGAATCGGTCACCGAAGCTCAGCTCCTCAGTGTCCTCTTCCTGCTCAAATAGAATCCTGTCAAATGATACGCACCTGCGGGGAGCCCAGGAAATTAGAGCAGGGCAGATCCTGTCACCTCCTCTGTCCCCTCCCCGGCCCTGGGGTGGGTGGTGAGAAGGCCTGGGACTGAGGCCACTGCCCTAGGCTGGCATATGCCTCTGCTCCCGGGTTCTCATGAGAACAGGGACACTCGGAATCCCTGCACCTCAAAGGGACACGGTGGTGCACGCCTGCAACCCTAGCTACTTGGGAGGCTGAGGCAGGCAAACCTCAAGTTCAAGGCCAGCCTGGGCTACGTAGTAGGACCTTGTCTCAAACTAAAACAAAAAACAATGGCTGAGGGTCAGAGCTCGGTGGTAGAACACATACCTAGCTAACAGGATGCCTTGGGTTTGATTCCCAGTATGGGAGGAATAAAAATGAAAAAGAAGGAAAATTTCAAAGAGCAAAAAGGAAAAGGAAAGAAAGGGAAAAAAAAAAAAACAATAAACCAACTACCAAGTGTCATGCACCAGGGAGATACTGCAGCCTCCCCGTGACCTGGGGGCCACCAGGACCTTCATCGTGACAGACAGGACAGCAAATCACACACGTGGCTGGGAAGACACTGCTGCTCCGAGGCACCAGGCACAGAGGGCTCCCTGACTCAGCGGGGTGCCCGCCAGGAAGGGGGATGGATACTTCGTGCCCCACACTCCGGGTGTGCAGTCTCACACTGAGCAAGCCAGCAAGTGAGTGGCACAGAACCCTTGCGCAGAGGGGAAGGCGGAGTCTCCCCTGGTTGCCTCCAGATCCTCATCCTGACCGTTTGGGGCCCTATGCTTTGAGGACATAGGACACTGATTCAGTCATCCACCTTTAGGGTACTACAAAACCTCACAGGAAGCCGAGCCTCGTAGCAAAGGCCTGTAATTCCAGCTGCGGCAGGACAGTCACAAGCTTGAAATCAGGCTGGGAAACTTAGAGAGACTGTCTCTAAATTTAAATAAATACAGGAAAGGCTGGGGATATAGCACCAGGCAAAGGCCCTGGATGCAATGCCCAGTACAGACAGCCAAGGAGGGCAAAAGAAAAAAACAACAGGTGAATAAGGTTTGTAGTAGTTATTTACTCTGGAGCACTTAAGGTGCTCTACACAGATCATGTAATAACTTTTATGACCCAGTGAGGATTAGTCATGTCATTCCCATTTTACAGCTCGTGAAACTAAGGCGTACAGTCACCAGCCTCCAGGCACTTGGCACTGACTGATGGGCCGAACTCTCACCTCTGCCGGGGATTTAGCACAGTGGTACCGCACCTACCTTGGAAGTACAAAGACCAGACTTTGATCCCCAGAACAGCAAAAGCAACAACAACAATAACAACAACAAAAACAAAATCTCACCTCCACTGCCCTCCCCTATAGAGCCCACCGGCCCCACGCCCTCAGGCTCTCATACTGATGACAGTTAGGATCCCAACCCTGTGCTGGGCATGGTGACAGATGCCTATAATCCCAGCATGTGGGAAGCTGAGGCAGGAGGATCTCTACAAGCTTGAGGCCAGACTGGGCTTCACAGTGAGCTCAAGCCCATTTGAACTGTACAGGGAGATTTTGCCTCAAAAACAAACAACAGGCTGCCGGGCATGGTGGCTCACGCCTGTAATCCCAGCACTCCGGAGGTAGAGGCAGGAGGATTGCTGAGTTCAAGGCTTGCCTAGCTCACTACATAGTGAGCTCAGAGCCAGCCTGAACTACAAAGCAAGACCCTGTCTCAAAAAGGAAAAAAAAAAAAAAAAAAGAGGCCCGGAATTTAGCTCACTGGCACCGAGGCTGCCTTGCAAGCACAAGGTTGTGATCCCCAGTGCCACAAAAACAAACAAAACGACTACCATGGAAGTCCAACGATAAGGCACCCCAGGGTTTCCCTACCAGGCTGAGCCCATGGCAAGAGTAGTGCTGGTGCCAGGACGTAGTCTGAGTCCGCTAACGCCATCTAGGGTCTAGAACTTGACCCTGAAGACCCAGGAGGGCCCGGGAAGGGTCTGAAGGAAGGTGGCACATGAACGAGTGAGATCACTTCACTCTCAGAGGCTCTCACCCAACCACTCCAATGAAGCACAGGGCTCAGAGCAGAGACAGAAGACAGCCAAGACCACAAAGGTGTGAGGCTAGCCAGACACTCCCCCCCAGAGCAGGGCTCCAACAGGCCCTCAGGGGCTGCAGGAAGAGGGCGGAACACCAGGGGGAGGGGGCTCACCGCACCGGACATCAGCTGGGCCCAGCCCGGGATAGAGGGATCAAGGCCAGGCAAGATCTCTCCAGGATCCCAACAGGAAATGGGAAAGCTAAGTGGGCAGCCTGTTGGGAGGTTTGGTCTCTAGGGCCAGGCAGATCTTTGGTCGAAGGAAGCCCTCTGCTAGGGGTCTCACCTCTGAGCAGAAAGAAAGGAAGACTTTGTATCCCTTCAAGATAGCGCACACCTGTACTCCTGGCACACCTGTACTCTTAGCATGTGGGAGGCTGGCAGGAGGATTGCCCCAAGCATGAGGCTAACCTGGGCTACATCGTGAGTTCAAGGTGAGACCCTGACTCAAAAAAAAAAAGGCAAGGGCCAGAGGGTTAGCTCAGTGGTTCCGGCACCTGCCTCGCAAGTGCAAGGTCCTGAGTTCGATCCCAGGTAACCACATATAATGCTGGGCGGGGAGACACACCCACCAACAATCAACTCCGCATACCACAATGCCGGACGTGGCGGCTCACGCCTGTCATCCCAGCACTCGGGAGGCAGAGACAGGAGGATTGCTGAGTTCGTGGCGGCTTGCCTGGGCACCATAGTGAGCTCAGGGCCAGCCTGAACGACAGAGCGAGACCCTGTCTCAAAAAGCAAAAAAAAAAAAAAAGGCAAAAAAGAGTGGGCAAGCTTCTAAGAGCTCAGCTGGCCCCTGATCTGGGTGACAGGTCACCTGGAGGCTGTCACTTGAGAAATGGGGAAACTGAGGCATCAAAGTCAACGCAGCATAGAGGAGGGACTGTCCTAGCAGGCCTTCCTTTTCCTCCTCTTTTCCTGGCAGCCTTAAATATGGGAGTGGGGTGGGCAGGGAGTGTGGCATGGGCTATTTTTAGTCACACACGGCCCCTCGCTGTGTACCCAGGCCCCGCCATGACACAGGCCTCCTCTTCTCACGAAGCGCCTGTTTGTTTACTTTTGTCTTCAAAATTATAACCTGTGCGGCTCCACCCAGCCCGCACACTCCTTCCCTGACCAAGTCTTGGTTGTCCAGGCATGTCCAGGGGGTGGAGGGGACAGGACAAAGGGCTTCCTGCTGAGGTCCGGGGCTCTGTGTCCCCATCCACTTTCGTAGCTCTGAGGCCCTGGTCCTGTCTGTTCTCTCTGAGCCTCGCCTTATTCAGAATGAAGTGGCGAAGGACATGGCTTGGATAATTTTTTTTTTTTTGAGACAGGGTCTTGCTTTGTAGTTCAGGCTGGCCCTGAGCTCACTATGTAGCCCAGGCAAGCCTCGAACTCAGCAATCCTCCTGCCTCTGCCTCCCGAGTGCTGGGATTACAGGCTTGAGCCACCAAGCCCAGCACTGTGGCATGTGGTATTGATGGCTGGTAGGCGTGAGTCACCACACCCAGCATTGTATGTGGTTACCGGGATCGAACTCAGGGCCTTGCACTTGCGAGGCAGGCACTGGAACCACTGAGCTAAATCTCCAGCCCTGGCTTGGATAATTTTTTCTTTTTTTCTTTTTGAGACAGGGTCTCGCGTTGTAGTTCAGGCTGGCCCTGAGCTCACTATGGTGCCCAGGCAAGCCACCGCGAACTCAGCAATTCTCCTGTCTCTGCCTCCCGAGTGCTGGGATGACAGGTGTGAGCCACCACGTCCAGCATTGTGGTATGTGGTATTGATTGTTGGTGGGCGTGTCTCCACACCCAGCATTATATGTGGTTACCGGGGATCAAACTCAGGTCCTTGCGCTTGGGAGGCTGGCGCCGGAACCACTGAGCTAACCCTCCGGCCCTTGTTTTGTTTTTTGAGTCTGGGTCTTGCTGTGTCTTTTAGGCCGGCCTCGAACTCACAGCAGCCTGAGTCTCCTGCATGCTGGTGCCATTTCAGCAGCTCAGTGGCGCCGCCTGACTGGCAAGCTCAAAGTCCTGAGTTCGATCCCCGATACAAAACTTAAAACTCTGTTCTCTTTGCTCCCCTGTAACTTCCAGTGAACATGACCCTCAAAAAACGAAACACAAAACAATCCAGGCTTAGTGGCATATGTGTGTAACACCAGCTACTTGGGAGGCCGGGGCAAGAGATTCCAAGCTCAAGGCCAGTCTGGGCAACTTAGTAAGGCTCTATCTCAAAAAATAAAAAGGATTGGGGGGGGCGGTAGTGGAGCCCTTGCCAAGCATGCGTACGGCTCTGGGTTCAATCCCTGGTACTGCCAAAAATAAAAAAGTTTAAAAAACCAAACAGAAGTGTAATTTTATCTTCTCTCTACCCCCAGACGTCTAGATCAGCCTTAAAATCCCTAAAAGACACAGGCAAAGCACACACAGCCCCCACCCCAAGGACACAGAAACGGCAGGGTGCATCTCCCAGAATCTTTGGGCACCCAGAGGCAGGATCCACTGGCCTGTCTTCCAGACAGCTGGAGCTCGAAGCAGGGCGAGCTGCTCACCCCGGCCACCCAGCCGTCCCTGCGGAAGCCCCAGCGAGGCCAGACACTGCCGCTCCCGCCGCTCCAGCGGGACTGACCGAGTTCAAATGCACTTTGGAAAACACAAGCACGCCCTGTCTCTGTAACACAAGCCGCAGCAGGTCTGTCCGGCTGCAAGGAGCCCTGGGGGTGGGGCAGCGCGTGGAATCTGGACCCTGTCACTGCTCCATCCCAGGCCCAGCACAGCGCTCAGGCTCCTCCTTCAGCAGCAATCTGCCTTGCGCAAGAGTATGTAAGATACCTGCCCTGCACCTTCCACACAGCCTCGCAAGAGACTGCGGCAGGAAGGGCGTTCAGAGAGCCCAGTGTGGTGGCGCACATTTGAAATCCCAGCCCCCAGGAGGCTGAGGCAGGAGGATCAAAGGCAGTTGGAGGTCAGCCTGGACTACACAGTGAGGTCTCAAAAATAAAAAAAACAACAACGAAAAAGTGGGGCTTACATTTTGCAAACCATTCCTCTCTGGCCTTCCTGGGTGTCCAGCAGGCCCCATAACAGCTGGACCCAGGCCCTGCACTTCAATGGCCCCCGAGCCAGTGCCCTATAGTGGACTCTACCCAGCAGTAACAGCTACGACACCGTGGGCACCGCTTCCTCAAAGTCAAAGCACTCTGGCCCTGTCATCTCCACGATTCCTGCCACACCCTGGCAGGACGGGCCACAGTTCCGCCCACTTCCCAGATGAGGAACCTGAGGCTCTGAAAAGGGACGGCAGCCACCAGTGACTGGGCAGTCAGAGCAGGATCTCAAAACCAGGCGCTCTGACCGGAGATTTACCTCAGTGGTTCCAGTGCCTGCCTGGCAAGTGCAAGGTCCCTGGTTCGATCCCCCATAACCACATACAGTGCTGGGCATGGTGACTCACGCCCACCAGCAATCAGTACTACATACCACAGTGCTGGGCGTGGTGGCTCACACCTGTCACCCCAGCACTTGGGAGGCAGAGGCAGGAGGATTGCTGAGTTCAAGGCTTGCCTGGGCTACATAGTGAGCTCAGGGCCAGCCTGAACTACAAAGTGACACCCTGTCTC
>PVIC010050820.1:0-12756 GCA_004025085.1 Thryonomys swinderianus
AATATTTATTATACATTTTGGGCCTCACTTACACTTGTAGTTTCTCACGTCACAGAAATGATATGATATTTATACATATGCATTCTATTTATTTCACTTATTAGTATGGGCTCAAGGTGCATCCATTTAGCTATAAATGTCTCTAATTTATCATTCTTTATGGCTGAGTAATATTCTATTAAAAAAACAACTTCTTCATCCAGTTGATAGGATTCGGGCTGTTTCCAAGATTTAACTATTATAAACTGTGCTACTACAAACATGCGTACAATATATCACTGTCGGATGATACTTTTAATTTTTTTGTGAATATACACAGCAGGGAAATAGCAGGGTTAAATGGGACCTCTGCTCCTAGTTTTGAGGAATCTCTACACTGATTTCCCTGTGCTACATTCCTGCTAACAATGGAGGAGGGTTCCTTTTTTCCCGGAGCCTCAGCAGCATTTGTTGCTGGTTGATTTCAAGATAGCAGCCATTCTTTGTGGAGTGAGATGGAATCTTAGTGTTGTTTTCATCTGCATCTCTCGAATGACTACCAATGTTGAACATTTCTTCATGGAGTTATTTTCTGCTCTTTCTTCTTCATGTGAAAAATGTCTGCTCATTTCAGATGCCCATATTTGAATTGAGTGTTTAAATATGAGGGGTCTGATTTTCTAAGGTTCTTTATATAGTCTAGATAGTAGTCCTTTGTCTGAGGAACAGCTGGTAATTTTTTCCCACATTGCAGAAACTTTTTTTTTTTTTTTTTTTGCAGTACTGGAGATTGAACTCGGGCCCTTGTGCATCCAAGGTTAGCATGATACCACTTGAGCTAAATCTCCAGTCTGCAGAAGTTTTTTAATAAGATGAGATCCCAGTTGTTTATTCTTATTGCTATCTCTTATGCTACTCAAGTTTTGTTCATAAAATGCCTCCATCAATATCCCCAAGAGTTCTACCTAACCTATTTTCCATCAGATTTAATGATTCTGTTTCAATATTTAGATCATTAGTACACTTCAGTTTGGGGTTTATATAAAATAGTGTTGTTACATAAAATAATAGTTAAGTTTATATAAAATAATGGTAGAGAGTCAAAAACCTATTGCATTGTGATGATATAAGGCAGAAACATATTTGTAACATTTAGGCAAAGGCATCTTCCCAGGAAATGTAGTCAACTAGAATATTTTTGAAAGATCCTCTTTAGGGAAACCAAAGACGGAATGAGAGTTTCATGTGCATTTTCATTATACCTGTAATAAAAATGAGGTGTTCTATGTAAATTTAGTTGGTATCTTTAGCACTACATAAATGTCAAACATCTTGTAGATTCAAATCTTGGCTTCTCCTTTCTAGGATGAACTTGGCCCGGCATTCAGAGATATGCTGAAGAGTAAATGAGTTCTCAGTGGAATAAATGAAGTACCTGCTGATTTGAAGATAATATACAGTGTATCTCCATCAGTGGTGATGCAGCTTTTTTATTATTCTAAACTTCTGAAGGAATGGACAGACATTAATGTTTTTCACAAAGATACATAAATTCCTTGCTGATATCATGGCTAAATTGATGGGAGCAGCAATTAGTACATTCTCTTATTGGAGACTACATAAACTTCTATTGTGAACCATAAACAGCTGTTAACTAAAAAAAAAAAAGCCATGGCCAGGATGGATAAAAGGATTTCTCAGGTATGTGTCTGGCATCTTGTGGCCTTACGAAAGGTAGGCTTACCCCTACAATCTGTGGAAGTTACTGTTTATTAAAAGCCACCACCAATGGAACACAGTGGGCTGTTTCTTGTACATCAACTTGGGATTGAGGAAAGATTCCTATAGGATTTGCATCAACAAATTCCCAAATGATCTATTTTTAAACTATTTATTAAGGACAATGTTGCAGAAAGACATGTAAGAAGATCACTAACTACTAAGCCAGTAACAGTTCTTTTGCAGTCCACTAGGTGATTTAAATGTTCTGTATTTTTGCCTACTTTTAGAAATGAGGAGATTTTACATAAATATTTAGATTTCTTGCTTCCCATGGAAAAACAGGAGGTCTAGCATACATGGAAACAGTTCAATGTAGGACTACTGGAAAAATTAAATTAGAGTCATGACAAAGCTCTTTAATTTACTACGGATAATCCCTATTTCTTCTGAGTTTTTAAACACTCACAGTCTTTATTTGCTTGACTTGTTTTTTTAATCTTGAGCTGTTATTTCTGTAATTTAGAATTAGCTGCAAAGCTCAGCATTTGAAAGCTGCTCAAATTCCACCCGGAAGGTGTGGTCTACTGCTTAGCACTGCAACAGTTTTTACACATTAGGTTTCTTCTGGTGTATTTGGGATATTACAACCTCTTTGATTTACATTTTCCTATTAAAAAGTGCAAAAAGTAACAAAAGCCCGCTTTCAATTTATTGATGTGCTTATTTATTTATGCAAACCCACATGAGAAAATTAAATTCATCAGTGAGTAACTACACTTTTATTGTGTTTGTTGTGAACTTCAGTGACAAAATTTGCCTAATTTACATATATTTCAAATTTGGTATTTACTCATTTTTTTAATATCATGGATGGCTAGACACTCACATAATAAATATGCTTTTTACCTTGCATCAGTTGAACTTCAAGAAAAATTAATTACATTCATCATTTCCTGATTTCTTTCTTTCTGTAATTTAAGGATCCCCATGGCAACCACACTTTTTGTTAATTTCTGATTGGTAGAGACCCCTTCCCATAGCATTCTCTGCATTTTATCATGTTGTGTTGAAAGGTACTGGACCTGTATTCTCTTCTTGGTGTATTTGCCAATAGTCATTTTTAACTTAGAATGAAAAATAATGTGCATACCCACTTATTTATCTTGCCTGACTTTTGCCCTATTCTTCCTTGTACCAATCTATATTCTATTCAGACATTTATTAGCTATGTGTTTAAACAAGCTGTTCGGTTCACACTGCAGATATTACTATGCTGTACTGACATCGCAGCTGATGCCGAAAGACTTACAAAACTCCAAGTCCAAATTTCTCTGAGAGGAGAGCCCTGTAGTTCGGGGCCTTAGCTCTTGTTTTAGAGTGTCTGGTCTAGCAGACAAAGGAGGAAACTCTTTCACACGCAGCTTTCCCAAGGTTCCCTTTATGCCCACTGCTCTCCGCCTTCCCTCATTTCACTCATTAAATTTTGTTTGGTAAACGCTGTATTTGTTTTGCTATGTTTTCATGGTTTACTATGAAGAATCATTTTTTTCTAAAATTGTCATATGGGAGAAGAGGAAGCTAGATTAAGGTGATTTCTTGATAACTTTTGATTTCACAGTGTTCTGTGTTTCATTTTGTAGATGACCAGAGAGCTGGCAGAATTACTGAAATTCTAAGACTGTTCAAGGGACCATCTTTATGATACCTGGTATGTTTTGAAATCATTCTAGGCTTTTTAGGTTTGTCCTAGGTAGGAGAAAACTGACTATTTGCCAAAGAAAAGAAGCACTGGACAGTAAAAATAATGGGAGAAGATAATGAATGGAATCTCCAGATTTGAGTTTTAAAGAGTCCCTCTGACATTTGATAGGATTTTGGTGTTGGGCTGTAACACAACACGAGACAGGATGGTATACAGTTCTGAAGCTGGAAAATGGATGGCCTAAAATAATATTTTGATTAATTTTCCAGACTGACTTTCTTTAAATGATAATTATTCCAAATTTTTAAAACCTAATGACAGCATTTTCCCTGAAGACCAATTAGCAAACTCTGCTCGCAAGTGTCTCCTGAGTCATTAGATGAGTCATGCAGCCTGCTACCCTTCTGAATCCGAGAGAATGTGCGCATCCTGTTTCCTGAACCTGGAAGTCTTTTGGAAGTCCTGTGTCCTCACAGCAAGAGCCTGTGATGTATATGAAGCCATTATGGGAAATTATTTTCCAAACACACCTTGTCTGACAACTCTTTTAAATGTACAGATCAACCAAAAATTTTTCAAGCAACAGTACTTAAAAGTACTGGCCCAATACACTTGTGTCCAAGTACCATGGCCATGTTAACGGCTTGATGATTACCCTGAGAATAATTTTCTCATTCCTAGGCTATTGAGAACTAAGCGGTGTGGTTCCCTACGGGGAAATCTTTTATTGGAAAAAGTTCAAAGAAGAAGACTGTAAGTAAAATAAATAAAACATGAGCATTTTAATTTGAATTTTCAAGGCCTTATGTGTAGTTGTTATGTTTAACCAGAGTAACATATTAAGAGGCATCTTTAAAATACTTGGGATGTACAAAGGGCTCACAATTGGACTCCATTCTGGGTTGCAGGTTTTTGGGGGCCTCCTGTATCTACAAAGCGATATTTCAGACCTCCCTTTCCAGGATGACTGACGCCAGCAGGAACTCTTGCAGACACGCTGTTAACATGGAGTGCTGACAAACAGGCAAGCTGAGATGACTTCTCCGTGGCCATAGGTGCATTCAAGTGGATGCGGTAGGCTGGAAGTCACGTGTGATAGTTTACCAGGCACAAAATGACAACAAATACAATTCAGTTCTCCTTTTTTCTGATTTTACTTTCAATTGGCATTAAAAAGAATACTGACTTGTGCTATACCTCGATGCAATTTCAACTAACTCTTCTGTCTCATTGTAAGCAGCCCCAAATGTCTGAGCGGGGTCCAATGGAGGCGTTTCACTGACTTCTAACACCACAGCCATTAGCTGTTAGACAGATCCGAGTTTTTAAGATGCAAGCAGGTTTTTTTTTTTTTGCCTTGCCTCCCCAAGATACAGATAAATAGATACAGCAGTATATTAATACCTCTTTCACAAAACTAGTTCAGTTGTGATATACATTTTTAATATAATAAACTGACTGCATTATGATGGAAAAGTCTAGAATGAAAAACTCATAAAAACTCACTGATACTGCCTATCTGTCTATGCAGCTTAGGAGCACTGTTCCTAATGAGAGCTACGCTCACTCCGTCCCCACAGTCACTGCAGCTAATGATCACGTGCAGGCTGCGCAGCGTCAATTTGGGCTGCACTTCAAGGACAGCGCTGGTAACCTCTCAGCTCTGCATCAGCAGCAATACACTGGTTCACTCGAAAAGAAAAAAAGACCTGATTTTTATGATCTTGTTACTATTCCATTTGGAAAAAGCAGTAATGCTGTTTGTCCAAATAAAACATGCCTTTTGAAAAGAAAGCACCGGGCTAGATTTCACTCTTCTCACTGGAATATGAGTATCACAGAGGTAGGCGTCCCAGCAGTGAAGATGAGGTTATCGGAAATGATAATCACAGACTTGATCGACAGCCCATGGACCAACTGGAGGTTTCTGTTCCCTTCGGTTTCCATTTCTTTGCTTTGTGCTTCCTCAGACTCTTGACATCTTAAAGAAATCTGACAACCGAAGAACATCTCCAGAGTACTGATCGCTCTGCCTCCGATCCCTCCCCTATGAGGACCTGATCGGTAAGTCACTGACTATCACGAGAGCCTTTAGAAAGACAATCTACTGTTTGTTAATAGTGAAGAGTGGTATTTGCAATCTGAAGAGATCCAAGTGGCCAAAGGACACTTTTTAAACCTGTTTTGTTTACAAGCATTACTGAGCAAAAATATGGTACAAAATTAATCTGGCCAGCAAGACAGTGGGGTTAAAAAAGGCATCTGCTGGCTGCTCTGGATTAAAAGCACTACATTTGTCTGGACTTGATGATTCATTTTTTGGCACAACTAGTGGCTACTGCTGAAAGCCAAATTGTTGTAGCCTCGTCAACAGATTTTCCCCCACAAAAGACAAATTCTACAGGGGGTGGCTTTTTAAGGAATTCAGACAAACACACTTTTGGACTATCTTCTGTGTCCAGGAGTCCCGCGGTCCCATGGCGTTTCCAGCCTTTATAGAATGACAAGAAAACCACAAAGAGAAGAGAGAAGGAACAGGAGAATGCCTTATTTTTCCCATTTCCCTTGACCACAAGCTACTAATCACTTTGCCACTACAGTTTCCAGGCCTTTAATTGTGCCTTCAAGTCTGCTCGCTGTCCGATAGGCTTTAAAGGATTGGGAAGCCCAAGGGTTCCCTCGAAGAGCCCTGAGAGGAAGCGAACTGTGCTTCTCAGAACAATACTCAGTAAGAGCTTTCTCCAGAGCACTTGTTAGTCGGAGGAGTGTATTTCAGTTTCACATCATTTTAAAAAAAATCTTTTGCAGTTTCATTTGCACAAAGCCAGCAGTGCTCTTCTGCCTCCAAAAATACGTATGACTGGTTACCTCTCCGGGAACAAAGGGACAGAAGCTGGGGAGAAATAGAAAGAAGTAAAGAAAAAGCTCAATGTATGTCTGGTCTACCCATCACACTTTCCTTGGGTCTCTTCTGTGGGACAGGGAGCCTTGCTTGGTAAACTCTTCTCCAGAAAGGGTGGGTTAAGTATGGAAGCCACGCGGTTTCAAGCCCAGAATGGAAAAGAAATATTAGATGTACATTTAACTAAATATTGTTTCACACATGAAGTTCAGTTTGTAAACTTCCTCCACACTGCACAGACATTTGTACTCCAAACTGAGGCTTAAGGGAATGAGAGTTACGGGTATACTCCTATCCTGTTAGTGACATATCTGTGGTGAAATAGGTTGGGAACACACCTTGCAAAGAGGAAGACTGTCCCAAGAAAGCGCATGTGCTCCTCACCATCACTCACCTTTACACAGTTAGAGGTCGACCCATGCATTGTAGCCAACACAACTCAACCAAAGCCAGACATAACTCAATGACTAACGCCCAGTCTTTGGTCAGCACCCTTCCTTTCTTGGGTTTCCAAGCCCAGAAGGTCCTTCACAGAACAGTTCCATGTGAAGTTCTCACAGCCACGTCCTGTTACTGAAAACCATTTATAACTGATACTCCTAAGCTACGTTTTGACCTTCATCATGTTCGTCTTCATGCAGTTGAGAGCATCATTTTAAAATGAAGTTAAGTGAAGAAAAAAAGCAATCTCGGGCTGGAGATTTAGCTCAGTGGTTCCGGCGCCTGCCTCGCAAGTGCAAGATCCTGAGTTCCATCCCGGTAACCACATACAATGCTGGGCGTGGAGACTCACACCCACCAGCAATCAGCACCACATACCACAGTGCCGGGCGTGGTGGCTCACGCCTGTCATCCCAGCACTCGGGAGGCAGGGACAGGAGGATTGCTGAGTTTGAGGCTTGCCTGGGCTCCATAGTGAGCTCAGGGCCAGCCTGAACTACAAAGCGAGACCCTGTCTCAAAAAAAAGAAAAAGCAATCTCTGTGGATTTTTAAAATCTATTCTTTTCTTGAATGCAAATCCAGTTACTGTATTGCATCTTAAAGGCACCCAGATGAGAACAGGGACCGAAAGGAACTGTTACTGCAGACAGAATTCACGCACCTATGATCGCTCCAGGCTGAATGAAAACCTCCCCCCGACCATGGGGCCAGTGCAGGAAGCAGCCCAGCTCCTCGGCCTTGAGCTTGGTCCAGTGAGCAGTGCCCTTGGAGAGGCATCCCCTGCTCAGCCCGCAGTGTGCAGCTGAAGGCTCTTTATGACACAGATCTAAGAAGCAGGCCCTCGTGGGGAGTCCTCTCTGCCTCCTGAAGCGCACGGCTGAAACACGCAGCAGGTTTGCCTGGCCTTGTGCCGCACTGGAAATTCCTCACTCCACTCGGGTTTGGATTGCTCTTCCCAAGACACTGAATGTTCCCCTTGAGCACATCCTCCAGGGCTGGTGCGGGGACCCTCACAGTTCACTCTGATGTCCAGTCCTGTTATAACCTGCTGGGGAACCAGCAGAAAAGAAGAGGCAAGACTCCCTCCCAGCACATTTCTCCTCCAGTTTTTCTTGTGTCTTTAGCTCAAAGCACCTCATTATTCCACAGCTTTTGAAGAAGGACTCAATTAACCAAGCCATGCTTGCATTTTGGTCTCTTTAGAGAGTTAAGAATGGCACAAGTCAACAGCACTGTTTCCTTTGAGTTGTTCTCTCCTGGCAACAATGCATTACCTCGTCAAAGACCAGGAGCACCAGTTACTTGTCTTATCCAACTCTTCAGCTGATTCCTGTGTCCAAGGACATCTGAAGACCATGGGTCTGTTATGTTTAAAATGATCTGTGGTTGTTCCGTGGAGAATCATGTAGAAAACAGAGTTCTATATTCACTTCTGAGATGTCTGAGCCTGTCTAGCAGCAAATGTGCTGATGAAAGAATTCCAGGAGAAATCTGGAAAGGCTGAGTGTGCTTTTGTCTTCTGCTTCCTTTTGTGTGGCTGGTATATTTGATTCTTAACACATGCACATCAAGGGAGTGATGGTGGATGACGGACATGAGGTAACTTCTAGGTTTGGGGTGCTAGGCGGAAGTGTGAACAGAACCCGGGAAAGCGCACTGTTCTAGGCAGATTTCCCTCAGACACACTGAAGCGTCCCGTCCTGAGAGGTTGTCATGAGAGGGCACAGCACGGAGACAGGAAGATGTGCTCCTTACGCTTGCAGAAGGGCCCACGATGTGGAGTTCAGTCTCACCTTGAGACTATTACCTGGGGACAGCAGCCTACAGGGTGAGGAGCAGCCCACAGCCACATGGGCCTCGGGTGCTGTCTCATCGAAGGGCACTGGGCCAGAGAGGAACAAGTGGACAGATGTTCTCCAGTGGCTGAGGGGGATTTTGAGGGACCTGTGAGGGACTCTTGGGGTCTTCTCATGCACTTGAGGGGAGGTGAGCCAGATGGAAGTGACCGCAGGTCCGACAATAGCAGCAGCCGTGGTAACCGGGAGAGGCAAGTCATCAAGAATAATGCACTCAAAAGTAGCCTGGTACGGAGGACTCTGAAAGGGCTGCCTTGTGTCTGGTGCATAACCAAGATCTACGCTGCCCAGCTCAGAGCAACACCGACATGTTTACGGGTAATGAAGAGGGATTGGTTTTAGTGCTGTAAATATTAAACGGGAAGCTCGCATCCGATCCACAGTTGGCCAGTCTTCCCATTCCCATATGGATACCATTTCCAAAGGAACAAAGTAGCCACTAAATCAGAGATTTCCCTCCAGGTGGTTTTAAAGGCACTAAGTTATAGGCTATCATTGCTGCTGCAGTCATTTCTAACCTCACGGAATGTAGTTAAACAGGAGAGAGGTCAGCACATCTCATAATCCAACAGGGTCAGGCAGAAAGGTGGATGCTGTAAAAGTAATGAGCGGTCTCCCGGGAGCAGGGCCACACCAACCGCCTGCAGAAGTTCCTGCTCCGCGCTGCAGACACTGTACAGCACACTGTCTAAGATGTGGCCTGTAAGGGACCCGTTCTCAGTAGAGGGCCGCTTATTTTGCATTATCTTCAATTATTTTACATAGATGGTCAACTTTCTAATAAAATCAAGCATATATTATAAATTAGATAACAAGTAACTGGAAGTTAATCAGCTTGGTCGTTTGTTCCATTAATGATATCTGATTTATTTCAACTAACAACTGCACTTTAAAAAAATATGTACCCAAAACTACTTTAATTTCCCAAGAGATATATTAACTGTTAAGAAGTGAGTTTTATGTCCTTTTTTGAACCTAGGACTGTATGTGCTAGGCAAGCACTCTGCCACTCAGCTCTTTCTAGCCCAAGGGGTGCATTTTTGGATATGAAAAAACAGTACAGTTCAAACCAAATTGTATGTCCAAGTACTTTTTAATGCTAGCGTTTATTTAAAATTTGTATTTTGTATAGAATGATGCATGTGAATAATCATTTTCTACATTATCTATTTAAAACTATTTCTACTGATAATTTTACATGTAATTTCCCACTACAGTTTTGATGGTGTCTACACTTACGTCACGATTGTCAATTCACTGATGAATGGCCTGTTTCCCTGCAGCCCATTCGCTGCAGTTACACCTGTTGAGGTCCAGTGATGAGGTGGCAAGGTCAGCTCTAAGCTGTCCATGCGAAACTGATAGCCATCAAGTCACCTACTGTGTATTTTGTTATCTATGTGACATTCTAATTAGACTATTTAAAATCAACATCAAGATGCTATTCATGATGCTTAATATCTGTTGATTTAACAGTCTTCTATTTCCAGAGGGGAAAATCCACACCTGTGGTATGAACAATGCATGCGATAGGCTGTCAGCAGTGTTTGTTTTCTGTTTGGAAAGTTGCTGATCTGCCACAGATGCCGACGTGCACTGCAGTACTTGGAATACATGTACTCGAATAAGGGCGAGGGTACTGCTGCTACTCAGGTATGCACAAGGTGCTGATGCCTCTCAGAATACACCAGAATCTCTGGCACAGGTTCAGTCGGTAAATAAACATTTCATTTGGGATGCAATCTTACGAAAACCACCTTCTATTCTTACATGGTAGAGGGAGGACGAATGCAAGACAGGCCCGTATTGCTCATTTAAAGGCCAAGGGAACCAACCGAGTGCAGCGCTAACTCTCTTAGCTGGTTTTGGGTTAGAGACAGGGATGCTTCTGAAAATGAAGAAAGTCTCTTCTTGTGGTAGTGACTTTAGGTTTCTATAACTTGAGGGGTCAAAGATCATAAGGGTGAGAGACCTCGCGTGGCCGTCTACACTCGGGTATTCAGAACTATGAGTAGCAACTTTCTTCTCTGAAACGGTGCATGCGTGGTGGAGCTCAGCAAATGTACATCCAGCTGGGAAGCGCAGCGCGAGGGCAGCCACGGGCTCTGTGTGAGGGACGGGTCATTCTGGGGGAGGCCACGGCTGGAGCGAGTGACAGGAACCAACAGTCTCCACATTAGTGCAATGAGCATGCGGTTTTCAGTTTCTGACTTTGGCTATCACTCCTCAAGTTCCACCCCTGAAGAACAGTTGGTTTCTACTTAGAAACTCCGTTCATGCTCATTCTCCTAGGAAGACAAGAGAGGAAACCGTGGGCGGACTTTAATGAGGTTTTCAGGTATCTGAAGACAACCAATACAGCAACGCTTCCTTGCCAACAGTTCATCTAAGTTGCAAGAATTTCCATATTGCAAGCAGTAAGGATGCTGTCTTCTTTTATGCCTGTTCTCCATTCATCAGGAGACCAGTGGGTCATCTTTCTTCTTGGACTCCAAGTCTGCAGTGGCACGGAAACACGGGCACACCCTCCAGACGCGGGCAGAGAGCAGCCACCAGCACATGGCGGTTTCCAGGCACTGGGCCTGCTCGGGCCTGACACCACGAAGGCAGCTTCTTCCACTCGGATCTTGTTGGTTCAAAAAGTCTATTTTTTTTCCTGTTCCTTTTCTTTTTACTTTCAGGAAAACTCATGAAATCTCCATGCAAAATTTCTGCTCCCTTTCAGGGGAACTCTGAGTTGGACACTGACTTTTTTTCTGTTTAAAGAAATGACTTCCTCTCACTGGCCACTGCATTTTCCAAATGACTGTCCTTGGTGTTGTATAATAAATATTTTTTTTTTTTTTTTGCTTTTTGAGACAGAGTCTCACTTTTGTAGTTCAGGCTGGCCCTGAGCTCACTATGGTGCCCAGGCAAGCCGCCGCGAACTCAGCAATCCTCCTGTCTCTACCTCCCGAGTGCTGGGATTACATGTATAATAAATATTTTTGTCCAAGCTCCTGCCTCCAAAAGGTTACTTAGAAAACAATAAAATATTAAAAAATACTGTCGTACAAAGCTGGAAGGCACCTTCCATATCAGCATGTTTCTGACGGATGGCCTACCGAGAGGGATCATTTAATCTTATTAACGAAAGTGGCTGTCCTCGTCACTCCGGCAAATCGATAGCGACTTGGGAATGGTGCCTCTGTGAGAAGAGTGACGAGGAGAAGCGTGACTTTAAGTCAAATGAAATAAAAACTATGAAAACCCTCAGGAACACTTGGCGTGCGCCGCCGAGTCATCCCGAAGCGTCATTGCTAAAACGAAACCGAGTGGGAGGCTTTGTCACACTTGGGTTGCCTGAGAGGGGCGTCATCTGTGCTCAGAAAGTCAGGGCGCTGAAAGTGGAATCTGTGGTTCTAGGTCAAGGCTTCTAATTGGACCAGGGAGGTGGGAGGCTTCTAAGTATTTCTGCAATTCTTGGATAGATTTTTCTCTCAGAAACCAGACTGAAACCATCTGAAGCAGTTGGCAGTGCTGCCCAGCAGCTGCCTGAGTAGCAAGTGCAACAGCTGGATCAATATATCTACTGTGGTAACACGGGCGGCTGCCAAGACCCATGGAACGTCCAAGGGGGTGGAGGGCTGATGTTTTCACTCTCAAAACAAAACAGCGCCTAACACTTGTTTCCGTATGAAATAATCTAAGATGTTTCTGCTCAGCACGCCACGGAAGAACTCGAACAGGAGTCTGGAGACCGAAGCTAACAGGTGCTATTTGTGTCACGTGACTTATAGTTTGTGGCTTAATGTTCTCAATGCAAGAGACATTTAAAAGCAAGGAAATGTCTGGAAATGCACAGGACAGTAAACCTTTCAGAACCCCTGACTCTTGATTTAGTCATTCGGCCAAGACCTAATCTCAGCTAGGCCCTAGGGCTGGCGCGACAGATGCAGTGGTGGAAGGGAGAGAAAAAACCCCCTCACCCTATTGAAGCTTTTCCTTGGTCTTCTCAATTTTATCCACTGATCTAAGTGACTGATCTCTTACCCCAAAGGTTAATAACAAGTAACGCTTCATGAATGTTCACACGTACAGGAGTACTACACACACCCGGACAGATTTAATCTTCAAAATAATCCTTCAGTCCTACGCAGCAGAGCTGTTCCAT
>PVIC010050821.1:0-12683 GCA_004025085.1 Thryonomys swinderianus
AGATAGATAGATAGATAGATAGATAGATAGATAGATAGATAGATAGATAGATAGATAGATTGATTGTCAGGCATGGTGGCTCACGCCTGCAATCCCAGCACTGGGGAGGCAGAGGCAGGTGGATTGCTGAGTTCAAGGCTTGCCTGGGCTACATACTGAGCTCAGGGCCAGCCTGAACTACAAAGCGAGACCCTGTCTCAAAATAATAATAATAATAATAATAATAATAATAATAATCCTCAGTAAGACACTGAAAACGTAATATAATAAATCACCGAAAAGATGACTTCTTGATAAAATAATATTCAGAGCAGTGATACAAAAATGATTCAACATATGCAAATCAATAAATTTAATACACCATGTAAATGGACAAAAATTGCAATCTCAATAGATACAGAAAATGTCTTTGACAAAACCCAATATTCATTCATGATTTAAAAACCCGAAGAAACTGTGTACACATACCTAATTTCAATCTTCTAAAGATCTTTTCTGCCAAACCTTCAGTAAATTTTATATTAAGTGGGGAAAAGTTATAATCTTTCCCCCTGCATTCTGAAATTAGACAAGGATGGCCAATATAACTAGTCTTATTCAATATAATACTCTAAATATTAGAGCAATGAAGCAAGAGGAAGCAATAAAAGGGAAATGTAGAGGAGATAAATCAAAACACTATTATTTGCAGATGATGTAACTTTATACATAGAAGACCTAAAATAATCCATCAAAAGTTTCTTATAATAAACAAATTCAGCAATGTAGCAAAATAAAAAATCAACACACAAAAATCAATAGTATTCCTGTGTACCAATAATTAACACATCAAGAAAGAATTTAGGCTGGGTGTAGTGGCTCATGCCTGTAATCCCAGCACTCAGTAGGCAGAGGCAGGAGGATTGCTGAGTTCGAGGCTCGCCTGGGCTATATAGTGAGTTCAGAGACAGCCTGAACTACAAAAGCGAGATCTTGTCTCCAAAAAAAGAAAAAGAAATTTAAAAAAAGAATTTAGGAAAACAATACCATGCACAGTAGCCTTAAAAAATTAAATTTTTAGCACTTAACCTATCAAGGAAAAGAAAGTCCTCTACAATGAAAACTACAGTATTCTGGAGAAAAAGGAGGTTGAAGAAGAAAAGAGAAAATGAAAAGATATTCCCTCTTCCTGTGTAGGTATGTTGGGACTAAAGAATCTTCATTTTTTAAGTCACCCCTATCTGATGTTTAAAATGTGAACAAACTTTATACTTTGTAAAAACATCCTGTGCAAATGTGACATATATTCTGCAAAAACAACTTGTGACAACTTTCTAATTAAGTTCCCTGAAAAACTGTAAGCAAACTGATAAGATCCCTGGTCATGCTGGTTGCCAAGTAATAGCATCTTCCTGATAGCCTGAGGGGGGACCTCAGACCCATTCCCAGCAAAGACTTCCTTTGTTAGCTCTCCCACAAGATGACTCTGTATTTCCTGTTCTCCTCTACCAATGACCACCCAATAAGTATGATAGATCAAACTTTCAGCCAATTACTAGAAGATTTAGGTCTCACTTCCATGTGTAACCTGAAATGCCTTTAAAAGGGGCCAGGACCGGTTCTTCTGGATCTCCAATCCAATATTCGTAGACTCACTGCTGGCTGTGCTAATGAAAGTGCCCTTGTTCATTACATGTGTGCTGGACTTCCTCGGGAGAGCATGACCATTCAGGCATTACAGGCAGAACCAATGTCGGTATGACTCTACTTCCAAAACTGATATGAAGACTTTTAAATCCCTTTCAAAATAGCAATAGTTCTTCTTATCAAACTAGAGAAAACAAGCATAAAATTTAGAGGAAGCCAGAAAAAGTTTAGAATAATAAAAGGAATTCTGATGAGTGACACCAAAGTAAGAGACATTACAGTTGCAGACTTCGAGTTACGTCACAAAGGTATTAAAACGAACAAACAAACAAACAAAACAGCATGGATGGTCCCAGCACAAAAATAGACAAGGGAATGAATGGCACAGAATAGCAGATGTGGAAACTACACAGCACATTCAGCTACCTGGTATCTAACAAAATGACCAGCACAGGAAGTAAGAGAGCTTCTTTGACAAACAGTACTGGGGAAAGGCAATGTCCACATGCTGAAGAATAAACTCTATACTCACATCTCTCCTCATATATGAATCTAAAATGAAAATGGGTCAAGATCTAAATACTAAAATAAGAATATTAAGTACACGATAGAATAGGTAAAACTCTAACACATAGGTGTAAATAACACTTTCTAAGCAGTACACCACTTATTGAAGAAATAACATCAAAAACCAACAAATGGGATCATAACCAAATGAAAAAAAATCTGCACTGCAAAGAAAACAGAGAGAGGAGAAGGCCTACAGAATGGGAACATATATTTACCAGCTATATGTTAGATAGTGTTCATTTCTAGTACATATACAGAACTCAGAAAAAACATACTTCTCTAATCAAAAGATCCAATGTAAGTATTCAAATGAAATGAACACATGTCCCTCAGAATAAGCCCAAATGGCCACTAAATACATCATTGTTCAGCAATCATTAGAAAAGTGGAAATGAAAACAATCCTGAGTTTCCATCTTACTCAAAAAAGAATGGCTATCCTCAAGAAATGGAATGACAATAAATACTTTTAGGCTGCAGAGGACAAAAAAAGGACCAAATTTACATTGCTCATGAGAATGAAAACTAGTATAGTCATTAAAATCAGAATGCAGATTCTTCAAAATACTACACATAGATATTTCATTTCCAAACTACTCCCCTTTCTTCAGAAAGAGTTAAAGACATCATACTACAGTCAGGTGTGCATTCCTATGTAATATAGCACCATAATTCATAATAGCTAATGTTGAAATCAGCACAGTTGTCCAACAACGGGTGAATAAAGAAAATGTGGTAAATATACATGATGAAACATTACTCTGCTACAAAGAAGGGTAAATTTGAATTATTTGTAGGAAAATGGATGGAACTCAAGACTACAAATTTAAATGACATAAATCAGACAGACAGGGTTAAATACTGTATGCTTTTTTATATGAGAAATCTAATATGTAAATAAAGAGTAGAAAAAAGATAGATAATACAAAACATGGAGAACTTTTGCATATGAGAAGGGAACCAAGAAAGGGAGTGAGGAAGGAGAGGGGGAAGGGACAGAGAAGTAGCATTAACATGTGTTATGTATATACACCAACTTCTGCACAATAAGTAAATAAATAATCTTTTCCAGCAAAACCACGTTTTTATACAACATGTTTTATCTGAAAATTTTGGAAAATGAAAAACTTTACATTGCTATGCTCTCTGTGGTCCTACTGTACTTCATTTCATGTACACCTGGCATATTACATAATACATAATTACCCTAAAATACCATCATTTTATAATTATGAAAGCAATGTATGCTTCTTTTAGAATGCATAGAAATTATGAAAAGTAATGAAAAAATTAAAATAAACTAGAAACTGTCTCTTATGATAGTGAAGATAATCAGCACTGATACTGGCTCCAAGCAACTGCTAACCTCTTACTGAGTATTTTCCATAGACCATTTCATTTAATTTTCAGAACAGACCAGTGAGGCCTTATGGTTTACCTTGTTTCAGAGAGAAAGAAATAATTTCAGAAGAGCTACTTAACTCATCGAAATTTATAGGATTTATAAATAACAAAATGGCCTGATTACATAGCATGAGCTCTTAAATACCTTTTCATATGCATTTTTTAAAAACTTAAAATTACTACACATAACTGTATATTTATAGGTTACAGTAGACTTTGCTACACATATATAATGTGTAATGATCATATCAGAGCAATTAGTATATCCATCATCTCAAACAATTACTATTTCTCTATGCTGGGAACACCTCAAACCCTTGCTTTAAAGCTATTTTGAAATCTGTAATAAATTATGCTAACTATATTCATTTTTATCTTCAATGTAACAATAACATTTCCCCTTACTGAGCTCTATTTTATACTCAGTTGCCAATTTTCCCCCAACCCCTACCTGTACCCAGGTTCTGGATACCACCATTCTACTCTCCATTTCTATGAGAACAGCTTGCTTAGTTATTTTTTCCTGCATTCATTTTTTTATTATTTAGAATCCCTGTTGGCTATCTCCACTGTACAGCTAACACGCATGTGGTTATATAAGCAAAAAAATGGTGCAAAGATATCACATGCAGTAACATCTATGATTTGTAGGAATACACAATCTTTTGAAACTCATGTACCTTCTGTTTTTAAATTAGCTTTGCCAAGACTACAATGACCCTACTCAATCCATTTTATAATTTAGGAAAGTTTATTTTTTCTTCATATATATCTTAATATTGCTTTAGTTTTTCCTCAAGAAGACTTAAAATTACTAGAATGGACACACATTCTTCAGGTCTGTCACTATTTCCCTCATTAGTCTCATCTTTTTCACTACTTGTTGATGGGATTTTTCTAATGTTATTGACATTTTCACTGATTTCATTTTCAACACTACCAAATCTTCTCTCAATACCTTCTATGAATAATATAAATCTACTGCTAAGCTTTAATTTCCTATAAACCTTTCCTACCTTGATCATTTCTTATTTTCTGTCATCTCATTCTGTTGTCTTATCATGTTCATCTGTTCTTTTATTATGGCAAAGGCTCCTAGACTGAAGTTCATACACAAGTTTCGAAAGATATGTGAAACCTAAGAACTGAATGTATGGAATGAGTATACTTATAAATTTATCTTATATAGGGAAACGGTCTGGGATTCACACCAGATTTTAAGAGTTGACCATCATCTCACAAAGGACTGCTAACAGATGGCATTTTATACTTTCTTTTTTTTTTTTTTTGAGATAGGGTCTCACTTTGTAGTTCAGGCTGGCCCTGGGTTCACTATGTAGCCCAGGCAAGCCTTGAACTCAGCAATCCTTCTGTCTCTGCCTCCCGAGTGCTGGGATTACAGGCCTGAGCCACCACACCCAGCATTGTGGTATGAGGTATTGATTGCTGGTGGGTGTGAGTCACCACGCCCAGCATTGTATGTGGTTACAGGGGATCAAACTCAGGACCTTACGCTTGTGAGGCAGGCGCCAGAACCACTGAGCTAAATCTCCGGCCCAACTTTCCTTCTTTTTAAAGGCTATGTCACCTTGTATTTTAGCCCAATACAAAATTCTAATATTGTTTTGATTCCTTTAGCAACTAATATTCAGAAATACCTTCTTTCCAAGTCTACAGAATCATTTTGCCTTTGGGCTATTTGCAAATTTTTCCATATGTTTCACATTGCTTTTTCTCTTTGTTTACTTTTAAAAGAAATGTAATTCATCTTGATCATATTTTACATGATGGAAGAAAACAACTGTTCTAGGCTAAGCTGAAATTCGCTGCTTGATACTATATATTCCTTTCTTAGATAAACAGTGACATAATCATTTGATGGTTATAATGCCAGCGGTCCCTTTTACTTGTCTAACTTGATTCCATCCTTGTGACTATGATCGCATCCTTTCTGGACCTGAACTTTTCCTTTGTTGGTAACATGAAATCATGGAATGGAGAAAAAGCTAGAATATCTGTGGTATAATCCTACTGGTTGTTCTTTTTCTACACTCCATCTTACAGTATTGTGCTTATGAAGACTGAACCTTGAAGAAGTCAACAACAACTGCCTCATGTTCAAAATCTCAAAGTCACCCACCACATTCTTCGGTTTTCTGGGAGTCCAAATAAGAAGAAAAGTAATATTTTAGGAGATAGGGTCCAGCATTCCAGCCATGCAAAAAATCATACCAATCAGGCAAAAAGACCTCTACTCTATGTTGTGGTTGGTATGGAGATTTATACTTCAGAACAAGTAATTAGAATGTGTGAGAGAAATTTTTAGTTTTTATATACTCAATTTACTGGCTTATCAATTTCCATTGCTTCCTTCAAGATATCTCTTCCTAATTTTTAACCAAAGAAATCTCTCCCTCATTCTGGCAATAATTTGAATCTGAATTATCAGTGTTATTGTGAGTTCTCGTCATTTTTATATATCTTCATAAGAATTTGAGTGGAAATTCATGAGTAGTTGCATCTGAGGTTGCCAGCCAAATGCCATTTTTCAAAGTTAGCATTTTTGGGATCGTGCCAGCTGAAGAGGATTCCAAGAGAAACCTGGCAGCAAATTACACATCCCTGCTAACACCAGTATGTTAAGAAGCAGCTATTTCTCAGTTCACACTCTAGTACTAAAAACTGTCTTCTAGTTCTTTCAGATAATTTGAAGGTTATCAGAAATAGAAGTAAACAATGCTTGAAATTAAGATTAACCATGATCAAATTTCTGTAAAAGTTAAAATCTAACTTTGAATATTTTCCTTCACCTTCAGGCAACTTGTCACCATTAACATTGAGCATTTCACTGTGACACAGGACTTTCATACTTTCCACTGTATAAATCTAACCTGGCTTCCCTTCTCATCTAGGTCAAAAGGCTCTTATAAGTGACATAAATAGAACACAGATGTGTAAGCACCATATCTTTTCTCTAGTATGAAAAAGCATAGGTGTAAATGAATGCTGAAATGTATGATATGTAACATGAAATATGAAGAAAATATGCATAATGGGAAATGGGGAGTAGGGGAAAGTAAAGAAGGGAAAGACAAAACTTGATAGTAAAAAAAAAGGAAACAAAGCGTATGTATATAGGGGGTGGGGTTGTAGGGAGGGCAGGGGAATGGGGAAAAATGAAATTCAAGATGTATCATGTACAGGTACACGTTCACAATGTTAAATGTAGTCATATTGCATGTATAAAATGTACCAATAAAATCAAGTAAAAAAAATCCTTGTTCGTACATTCTACAATCAAGTATCCTGGTTTTTCCCAGGGACCAATCTCTCTTTGACAAATAGACTGGTACAGATAGATCTTAGCAGCTTACTTGCTACTTTTTGAGAAGGTAAGTAGGGGAGGAGGGATATTATATTAGTACAACCCACTACTTCACATTTTATTTCACTGTTTATATTTCCTTTCAATTATACATTTCCATGTAGTTCCTTTTCCTAGGAGCACACACTACCCTCTGTTCTACCATTTCTCTCTGATGTTTCTGAAAAAAGGGTCTAGGACTGTTTGATAAACTAATTTTCTTAGTGACAAAAAGGAATATGTTTCATGGTCCTTGAGTATTCCTGCCACTTTAATCTCAGGAATGACAGCATATAACTTAGTAATATTAATGATATAGCTCAATGTTTTTCCTTTAATCTGTCCCAAGACAGTAGGACTAAAGATATGATTTTTGCTTGCGGCTATAGGAACCCATGGATCTCTTCTTCTGTTTGTTAGCTCTTGTCCTTTATCAGTACAGTACGGTGAAGTGATTGTGAATATGAGTTACAATCACACCCCTGCCACTTACTAACTAAATCACTTTGGAGACAACATTTATTTTCTCTAAGTTTTAGTGTTTTCTTTTGTAAAGGAAAATAATAATACCAGTTGTTCCCAAGGACTGATGAAATGATTTAATAAAGTAATGAATATGTAGTGGCTAATAACTCTTTAGCCTGGTGCATCAAAATGTCAAATAAATATTAGCTATCATTATAAAAAGACAGTGAAAATGATGGTAGAGAAATGAAGATGCTGAATTTGTATTTCTTCGATCCAAATGCTTTCTTTAAAATATAATCTCTGCATATTAAGTCATTAACTCCTCTGATTCTCTATTTCTCATCTATGAAACCAAGATAATAATAGAATCTGCTTTGAAGGTCTACTATATTAAATGAGATATTTCAATAAAGCCCTGAGTGAAGCTCCTAGACATAAAGAGCACTTAATAAATGGTAACAAACCATCTAACCACACTGTCAACTGCATAAATAAAAGAGAACAACAGTTCTCAGGTGTCACAGCCCTGAGCATATCTTGCATACCTGTGAATGTGACACTCTTGGGAAGGTTTCTCAGATCACCTTTAGGTTGCAGACTCACAGTACGTGAATATAAATTATAATAAATTACATAGAACTAGAAATACTATTTCTTTGTCAGTATTTTTTTTTTTTGAGACAGGGTCTCGCTTTTGTAGTTGAGGCTTGCCCTGAGCTCACTATGTAGCCCAGGCAAACCTAGAACTCAGCAATCCTCTGCTCTCTGCCTCCTGAGTGCTGGGATTACAGGCGGGAGCCACCACATCCGGCACTGTGGCATGTGGTATCGATGGCTGGTGGGCGTGAGTCACCACACCCAGCATTGTATGTGGTTACCAGGATCAAACTCAGGACCTTGGGCTTGCGAGGCAGGCAGCAGAACCACTGAGCTAAATCTCTGGCCCCTGTCAGTATACGTTTTTTAAGAACCGAACATAACTGATGTTAAACTTAGCAAATGAAGACAGTCAGAGGCAGAAGAATTTCTGTGACTGAGAATTTCTGTGGCCTCCAGTCAATAACTAATACACTAGCTCATTTGAACATGATGAACTGAAAGGGCCAAGAAGTTGGTAAGGCGGTTGTACTTAATATTATGAAAGAGTACAGGGTTAGAACTACTGAGTAGTAACATGAAGAATTTAGGAGCTCTACAGAAAACATTTCAGAAAAAGTATAAAATCTTACATGTTCCTTCAGAATTTGTGAGCAGTCATTGACAAGCTATGTTTGGATGCAGCCCTAAAAGGGCATCATTTTGTAAGGCATATGACTCCACGTAGAACATATGAAACGTTAGAAGAGTGACATTTATGTGAAATATAATTTGTGGCAAAGAACTGGATGTGAAAAAAGAATATATAGACACCAAACAGAACTGGAATCTGAGAAATCTGTGCTAGGCATTAATGTAGATGTCAGGTGTAGATGTCAAAATCAATGGATGAATTGCTGCCCAAACACATATGCTGGTTAACAACCTGCCAGAGATTGAGCTAAAACTACCTGGAGTTGAGTCTGATAAATAAAAAATGATGAAGCAGTAAAAGCAACAAACACTATAATAAGAGAATCTGGACTGCACAAGTGACATTTGAGGAATGACTCTCGATTCTGTTACTGAGAATACAAGCTTGTATTGCAAGCCAAGTTCTGGGCGTGAATGTTAGGATTCACACGGGCCTGGGAACACTTACAGTGTGGGATATAGATGCAGGCAGGTGACACAAAGTGATCCCCTGTAGGATGGTTGCAGTGGGTCCTCCTGTGCTCAGTGTTTCATATAAACTCAGTGACTTGGGTCAAAAGATGTCTCATGAATATATGAATAACTAAATAAGAAATTTCTTGAGAGGGCTCATATTTTCACAACAAGAAAAACGTGGCATGAATTCCATGAATTATGATAGTGTTACAATGGGAAAAATCCATTTTTAAAAGTCTGAAACTTTTTGTCACATCTAAGGGGTCACAGGAACAAGAAGTATTCATTTCTAAAAGTGTAACCTTGAGTTTGCATTTCAATCAACTTGTCATGGTGTTTCACTCTTTTTTTCCTAGTAAAATTATAAGATCAAATCTTCTCTTTCTTTGCACACAAAGGAGAAGACTGGCAAACAAATGAAGCAAGGGTGAATATAAGAAAAGATGAGGTTTTTTTGTTTTTTTAAAAATAACTGTGCAGCTAGGGATTGAGCTCAAATGGTACCTCGCCAACCTTGGAAGCACAAGGGCCCAAGTTCGATCCCTGGTACCACAAAAACAAAACAAAACAGAACAAAACAAAACAAACAAAAATATCTGTGGCTGGGCTGCAGATTTAGTTCAGTGGTTCCGGCACCTGCCTAGCAAGCCCAAGGTCCCTGGTTCGATCCCCAGTAACCACACACAACAATACTGGGTGTGGTGACTCACCCCCACCAGCAATCACTACCACATACCATAAATGCTGGGCTTAGTGGCTCAAACCTCTAACGGAGTCAGAGGCAGGAGGACTGCTGAGTTTGAGGCTTGCCTGGGCTACATAGTGAGCTAAGAGTCAGTCTGAACTACAAACAAAAACCTGACTCAAAAAAAAAAAAAGGAAGAAAAAAGAAAAGAGAGGAGGGCAGAGGAGAGGGAAGGGGAGAGAGGAGGGGAAGGGAGAGGAGAGGAGAAGAAAAAAGGAAAAGAAAAAAGAAAAGAGAAGAGAAGAAAAGGAAAGAAAAGAAAAAAGAAAAGAAAAGAAAAAAGAAAAGAAAAGAAAAGAAAAGAAAAGAAAAGAAAAGAAAAGAAAAGAAAAGAAAAGAAAAGAAAAGAAAAGAAAAGAAAAGAAAAGAAAAGAAAAGAAAAGAATTTGACTGGTAAACAGATTCCATCTGTATTACCACCATCAATTCTGCATAAATATTGTCAACCCAGTCTCCTCACCATTGTCACCCACCTCACAAACCCACACAAAACAGCCCAATTCTTCTCATTTTCCTTGAAATATCAGCTCATATCTTTCCTATTTTACTAAGTCATATCACAGAACACATGCCTCTCTCAAATGGTTCCCAGGGACTAGCAATTGTAAGTACATTTTTGGCTAGTGCGTATTTCCGTGGCTACTTGAATTCTGAGAATTGGTTACGTTTTCAAATTTCTTCAAACAATATCAATTTTTCTTATTCCCTGGAGTATCATGCTGGTACAGAACAGGAGATAGAAAACAATTTTGTTGAAATAACTGATTTCTCTCAGTGTATCATACCCTGAAACTGACAGAGAAACAGCATGGCTCCCTTTAAAGCTAAAAGGTTTCGAGTCTCTCAGGCAAATAAATTTCAAGTTGCTAAACAATGTGTTTCACCACACTCCCTATGCAGGCTGAGAAAAACAACAAAGGACACACAAGACACTTGGAGGCAAATTCTCAAAGAATTGGGACAAGCTGGACTAATATTTAAAATGGACCCCTTCAAATGTTCACCTGAACGGTGCTTGCCTTTGCTCCTGTCCATATCTTGGAACAGGGCATATATCCTGTGGTATGAATGCTACCATGTTTCCATTAAACACTAGAAACCTGGACCTGGTGCTTGGAAGTAATCAAATACTCTCTTAAGTGGTGAAATATCATTTATAATGTCCCCTGGGGTAACAGAAAATAACACATAAGTCATACACTGGCAGATGAAATCACATTGTATTCTACAGAACATAAGAGAAAAAGAGAAATATTTCCATGGCAATGCACTCAAGGTAAGAGGGAGTTTCTTGAAATTATGGAGAGGAAAAATTGAAGACTCAAAGAGAAGGGACTCATTTAAAATAAGTTCCAGCTTTTATATTTTTTAAATAATTTTCAAAAATTATGTCTTCACATTGAACAACAAAGGTGAGAAAACTTAACTGTTGTTTGAATTCTGAATTTAGGACAGTAGTTCAGAATGCTTTTTAAACTCTCTTCATCCATTCAACATTCATGAAATCTAGAATGTATGATACATAACAAAATACTGGCCAACATATTGTGTGGTATATAAATTTTCCTAAGTATTCAGAAACACTAAAAATAAACCACAGCATGATGTAAGAGAGAAGACTATATGTAGTTATAATAAATATGACAATTGGAAAACAATAAAAGAAGATATTAATGAAGGCTATAGGCATCAAAGTAATAAAGACTACACTGAACTTTCATAAAAGAGGTACAATTTAGATTGTAAAGAGAGTAGGATTGGGGAGGGTGATAGTGTAAATTTGTTATCAGTGATGGAAATTAGTTCACATTAAGTTTGTCAGATTCTTTCCCTAGGGATTTGCTCATTTATTTTGTTCAAGTCACAAAATCCTAAAAAAAATATCACTCCGTGTAAATGTTTCCATTTAGAGACAATGAATCTAAAGTGCTGAGAAGTTATTATAGCATTGCTAATGTCATTCAGACAGTACAAGTTGAAATCAGGGCTAATTCCTGGTCAAATGCTCCTTGCTAAACAGGCTGGATCCTAAAGACACAGATCTTTTATTGTCTCAAGTCCACAAGTCTTGGTTCATTAGCACTAGTTAGTGCTAAATAGTGGGCTTATTTACAACAAAGAATTCTGAGAATGGAACAATTCAAAAGTAAAGGAGGTAAGCCTGTCCCAGAAGAGTTAAAAGATGAGTCACACTTCAAATCCTAAAATAAGGCCTAAAGGTCTAAAAATATATTCATGTGACACCATGGACCAATTGTGAGTTTTTCCATTGTGTACTATTCCATTTTGCTTATTTTATTTTCCAGGACACACACAGAATATTAAAAGGTACCATTCTTTAATAAACATAATCATATCACAATGGTAATACATGGGCCAGACTAGCCAGGATAATTTACATGAAGTACTGACATTGTGTTAGAGTTTAATATACAATGATGATGTAAATTGTGACTAGATGTATTTTTTAAAACTATGACAGATATTTGATTTTAGTAAAACAAACCAAAAGACATTTCCATAGATGTAATTTTTTTTTTTTTTTTTTTTTTTTTTTTTGCTTTTTTTGGAGACAGGGTCTTACTTCGTAGTTCAGGCTGGCCCTGAGCTCACTATGGTGCCCAGGCAAGCCGCCGCGAACTCAGCAATCCTCCCGTCTCTGCCTCCCGAGTGCTGGGATTACAGGCGTGAGCCACCACGTCCGGCATTATATGTGGTAACCGGGGATCGAACTCAGGTCCTTATGCTTGCGAGGCAGGCG
>PVIC010050822.1:0-12690 GCA_004025085.1 Thryonomys swinderianus
TCAGTGACTGTACTTCTATCTTATCTCATGCCTACCTTGTGATTCTCCACAGGATCTTACAGTTTTGTTTCACCTTGAACCCACTTCACCTCATGGTTTTGCTATATAAAATGTTTCTAAAAAACAACAACAAAAAAGTGGGCAAGCAACCCACTTTCAGCTCTACTTTCTGTTTCTGTTAGACAGAAGCTATCTTTTTCTCAATAATTTTTTTCTACCCTTAACCTGGAACTCATTATTTGATTTTAGAGAACACAATCTCAAGTTTCCAATATGTATCATGCTTGGGAGTTACATCTATTCCTCTTATATCAAAACTACCTATCATTAGGCCAAGAATCATAGTAAAAGATTAAAATCATGAAGAAGTGCCCGCACAGGGCTGGAGAGAGGATCTGTTCCCTCCAACCAGAGTTGTAAGTGTCACAATGTACTGGGCATTGTAAAGAGTACACAGAAATTTCCTGCTTTAGTGAGAAATAACTAACAACAGACCAAATATTGCTTGAAATTAACTTAAAAATCATAGCAGACCCCCTGAAATTATACTTCCATAGTAACTCAGTGGTTTTCCAGGACAAAATTCAAAAATATTCATGAAAATGAAAAATAATAAGCACCCAATAGGTAAAAACAATGCCAAGGGTTGCAGATATGTAAAAAATCAGAAGCACACAACTTTAATGAGAAAAAAAAAAGAAAAATGAATTAAAACTTATCTAAAGTAGAGACAGGTATTAGTAATAGAAAGCAAGAACATTAAAAGAGTTATACTTATTCTGTTTAAAACAGAGAAGAAGAGACATTAATGATAAAAAGACTAACTCTTTAGATGAAAAGTAACCTGGATAGAATTAACAGCATTATTAGTCATTAAAAAAGAAAAGAAAGGTAAATTTGAAGACATAGCCTTAGACAACAGCTACAATAAAGTAAAGAAAACACTAAAAATATCAAGGAGCAGAAAACACAACTTCCATTTTCATAATGTAACCAGGGATCTATAAGGATAGAAAGGACATATGGCAAAAATGAATAAATAATGGCTGAAAACTTCCCAAATTTGACAAAAAAATAAAGCACACAATAAAAAATCTCAATAAACTGAAGTACAATAATTATGAAGAAAAGAAACCCAAAGTTGCATCATAATCAAATAGCTCAAAATAGTGATAAAAAACAAAACAAAGTATTACAGTTCATACAGAGGAATACAGGTAAGAATGACAGTGGATTTCTCTTTAAAAATAATGTGCAGAAGAAGGTCATAGGGCAACATCTTTATTGTACTCAAAGGAAATTTCAGAAGCAAACAAAAATTCTGTTAGCCTAGATTTCTATACTGAAAGAAAAAAGAAAACCTCTCAAAAATGAAGTTGAAATGAAATTTACCATCAGATATACAAAAGCTGATCTGCATGTGAAAAAAAAAGACATACAGAAAACAGTAAAATAATAGGTTGGTACCAAATGGAAATATGGACATCTACAAAGGAACAAAGAGTTCTGGAAATGGTAGGAAATGAGAAAATATTCAAGGTGCTTTCCTTATTATATAAATTTTTTGAAAGGATGACAAAAGTAACTCTATGTTGTGGATTTTATGAAATCTATGTAAGAAAAATATTTGAAAAATGTGGTATGAAGACCAGAAAGTGAAATCAATGCAGATTCTCTGTACTCTAAATTACATGGAATAGCAATATTTTATATAGAATATTAGATGTTAAAGGTGCATACATCAAACTTAAAGCAGCCACTAAAATTAATCATAGTTAATGACTCAACTGATGGATAAAAATGTAAGCATATTAAGGCAGAGTACTTAAAAAAGAGAAGTAAAAATAATAAAGAATATACGGAATAGACAAAAACACAAATTCGATAGCTTTCTCCATCCCAATAATTATATTACATAAAAATGAATTAAATATTATAATAAAAGGAAAATATGGTCAGGTTTGAGCTTTAAAAGAATAGCTAGTCATTTATAAGAAATATCTAAAATATAAAAACAGACACCTTAAAAATAAAAGAATGAAAAATAAAGATGTCCTATTTTAATTCTCACAGAAACACACAAAGCTAGACTGGCTGTGTTGATATCAGACAAAGTACACACCAGGGCAAAGAATATTAACAGGTGTGAGGAAGGTCATATCATAATGATAAAAGGTGCAGTTCATGAAGCAAGCATAAATATCTTAAATGTTTATGCTAATAAAGAACATCAAGATACATACAAAACTGGATTACATGAAAAGACAAATTCTTAAATATAATCTAAAATTTCCATATCTCTCAATAATTAAACAAAAGATAAGGACACAGAGACCTTACAATAGCATTAACAGAGGTGAGAGAATCATCTATAAACATTAAAAAACAGATTCATTTCAAATGCATATCAAAATAAGCCATATTCTAATACAAAATATGTTTCCACAAACTTAAAAGAATTCAAGCATTGAAAAATGTTCTCTCAGAAAATTAAGTAAAAAATAAAGACAAAATAAATTCTTAGGAAAAGTTCCCAAATATTTGGAACTTTTAATACATCCTAGATAAACCACAGGTTAATGAATAAATCAAGAGAGAAGCTAGAAATTTTAACTGAATGATTTTAACTGAATCAAAATTAAAATAAATCACATCAAAATTTATGGAATACAGTTAAGTAGTAGTTAAATTGCCATTTATAACAGAGAATCCCTAGATTAGAAAAGAGGAAAAATTTTAGGTCAGTGAGGCTTCTAATCTAAGAAACAAAAGCAGCAGCCACATGAAAAAGTAAACTAAACCAAAATAATAATAATAATAATAATCAGAGCAGAAATCAATGACATAGAAAGCAGAAAAAGGACAGGAAAAGTTTTTAAAAAGTTCTTTGAAAAGAATCAATACAATTGATAAATTTCCAGCAAGTCTAATTAGTAAAAAAAAGAGGTATCACAAATTATCAGTTTCAAACTGACATACTTCTGCAGATATTTAAAAGCTAAGGCAGTATTACATAAAACCTTGTGTCAATAAATTCAACAACTTACATGAAGTGAAAATTTTCCAAGAAGACATAAACTATCAAAACTCACTCACAAAGAAACAAATAACTTCAATAATCCTATTTAATATTAAAAAGAACATTTTGACATTTTAAAATTTATCAGAAGGAAAATTCCAAAACCAAATAGCTTCACTGGTCAATTTTTCAAATATATATGAAAATAACAAAAATATTATCAATTTCACAGAAAGTCTTTCATAAATTTCTGAGATGAAGGAATACTTTCCACCCCATTCTATGAAGCCAATATTATCCCCAAAGGAAAACCAAAAGTAGAAATTAGAAATCCTTATGAATGTAAATGAAAATTTTTTTTGTTTTATTTTTTGGCCTGGAAATAGATGACCCAAATACCATAAATCTGAAACTATGCAAAGTAGGCTGTATAACTGTATCATGTTTTCAACTTCCCAGTCAATTACCAAGATTCCTGCTTCTACAAGGAAAAACAAATCCAATATTTTCCTGTTTGGACATACTGTATATAGTGCAGTATTAAGTACTATTTAGAGAACAGCTTCACAAATTGTAGAGTTTGACTGACTGGAACTGAATTTCAGCTCCAGCTCTCACTAGAGTTGAGTTCCAATTTCATCAGCCCTAAAATGGAAATGATAATCTCTTTCTCATACAATTGTTATAAGGAATAAACAAATTAACATTTGGAAAATATTGAGAATTGTCAGTCAACCTCTACTATACTGATGCAACAGTAGAAGTACAAATAGCCATGAAATTCATCCCAAACTGAAAAGCATTACAGTTGGTAAATACACCAGGAAGAAACCTTGGGGATGAACATACCACATAAACTAATCAGAATCGACAAACACTTAGCTACCATAAAACTTAGTGGTATTTTCCAGAAACTGTGAACAAGCTAATCGTTTTTTATGTGTTTTGAGATATGTTACATACAGAATATATTCTTGTGGCAGGTCAGGAAGGGAAAGATGGAGGTGTTTACATAAGACTCCAAGCTGAAAACTGATGGCAAATAATGCAGAGCCTTGAATTCCAAGATAAACCAGTGCAATGTGATCCTAGTCAACATGGTAAATAAACCATGAGCAGATTTAGCATAAAATGTGTCATACCCAGATCAATACTTTCCAAGATAATCTTGAGGGAAATTGTGGAAAATAGATGGAAGAGAAAGAAGCCAAAAGTAGAAGAACTAAAAGCTATACTAGTTTTCTCTTCCTCCCATAACAAATTTCTAAACACAAGTTTATTCTCTTTTGGTTCTGAAGTCAGAAGTATGAGAGTGGAGGTCCAGCTCAGTGGAATGTTTGCCTGGACGTTCAACACAAGCATCACCAGGAGGACCTAGAGCAAATGCATATATATGCTTGCTTTTCCCAGCTTTGAAAGCTTATCTGCTTTTCTTGATTTGCAGCCCTCTCCTCCATCTTCAAAATTAGCAAGAATGCATCAAGTCCTTCTAAGACCGAATCCCACGGATATTCTTTTCTGTCCTCCTATTCCATTTTAGAGACTTTATGGTAAATTGGAATCACTTCCATAATTCACAACAATCTCCCTATTTTAAAGTCAGGTGATTAGCAACCTTAATTCTACCACAACCTTAACTTCTCTTTGCCATGGAATGCAACATACTCAAGGGTCTGATGATGAGAATGAGGAACATTTTAGGGGGTCATTATTCCTCCGAGCACCAAGGCTATTACAAAAATCTCAGGCAAGTTATGAGGGGAAGTGTGCCAGTTTAAGGGTGAGTCCCTACTGTGGGCTATTCCAATTTCAAAGAATGTGCAAATATAATAAACATATAAACACTGGGAGACTGAGCACAACCTATGAGGACTACTCTTCACTCACCTTTGAACTCTCCCTTGGTTTTCTTCCTGCTGTCATGTCTGGACACAGGATCCATTCCTCCCAGGGGACACAGCATATGAGATGCCCTGTTGGAAGCAGAAAGGCCTTTTTTTTTTTTTTTTTTGAGACAGGGTCTCGCTTTGTAGTTCAGACTGGCTCTGAGCTCACTATGTAGCCCAGGCAAGCCTCGAAGTCAGCAATCCTCCTGTCTCTGCCTCCTGAGTGCTGGGATTACAGGTGTGAGCCACCATGCCCGGCACTGTGGTATGTGGTATTGATTGCCAGTGGGCGTGAGTCACTATGCCCAGCATTGTATGTGGTTACCAGGGATCGAACTCAGGACCTTGTGCTTGTGAGGCAGGCAGCGGAACCACTGAGCTAAATCTCCAGCCCCAGAAAGGCTTTCTTATCGACAATAGACCTCTTAATATGTTAATCTTGGACTTCTGAGCCTCCAGAATTATTAGAAAATCAGTTTCTGTTCTTCATAAATTACTCAGCATCAGGCATATTGTCATAGCAGCACAGATACACTAAGACATCTTATTTGTCTCCCACAATAACACCTATATTATCACTCTTGACACCAGGTATTTATTTAACATTTGAACCATTTCTTCATTTGGTCAGTGACTCTGTGTACATGTGTGTGTGTGCATATGAATGGGTATGTAACAGTGGTTTACTTATAGAAACTGGATGCATAAACTTACAACCATTTGAATATTAGTTTTTGCATAATTAGGAGGTTGTCATCACCAGTTCATAACACAGAGTCAAAACGTTGTTTAGGAACTGCTTATAGTGAATTGTGAATCACTTGAAATGAATTTGTAGGAAGCCATATATATATATGTATATATGTATATATATACATATATACATATATACATACATACACACATACAGATACATATATAATATTTGTGGCATTGCTGAATTTATTTACTGGCATACATAGGAAAAAATAGGTGGAACTGTAATATTAATATACTTAATAACAAGGGTAAATTTTAAAGGCAAGACCTGCAGCATTGTGGGGATCTGTTAATTCTTAGCAAGAGAAATGATACAGGATACGACACAGGAGTGATAGGACAGTGCCTCAAGAAGTTTGAACCTATCAGAGAATTAGAAGTGGGTAAGAAGAGAGGCAGAGTGGACATGTCCACTTAGTATATAGGGCTTTGATTAATTTTCTTGTATAGTGGAAATATAATAACCACAAATAAGCTCACGGATGTGGCTGTGGTGACAGAGCTGGAGCGCCTGGCACGTACAAAGGTGAGTAATAGAAGTGAAGCAGATCAGTGAAAATAGGTCAAAATGACTAAAATTGTATGTTTTCATTGTGAAGAGATGTGGTGAAATTCTCATCTGGTGAATCCCAATTCAGCATTTCCTTGATGTATCTTTTATAGTTTTCATTCTAATTATGATGAAAATCATTTTTCAATGTAATTTCACAATAAAAATGTTTCTTTATTTCTCATTACATAAGAACATGATCTTGTAGTTACCGAGCGGGCTGACAATGTGCAGTGTATCTTCCCTTTCTTACCATTTAATCTCTTCATAGTCTGCAGATGTCAAGAGGTTCAGATTAAGCTTGTTAAAGATCTGCTTCACTCGAACTCACTGATGATTATTTATTTAGCAGTTTTATGTAACCCTGTCATTGATAAGCACTCTATTAATTTGCCGAGGGACAAATCAACACTAGTTATTTTTCTACCGGCTATTAGACTCGGTGCTGCTGTTTGTTACAAACCACTTGCCAGTTAATTATAAATTATGGGTCCTCTTTGCCTATATTAATTGATATCTCCTCTGCCTTTGTAATACTAGACAAATAAATTGAAGGCAAGATTTATTAAGCAGCGTATGTCTTGTGTCTCTTGATTAGTATTCTTTACTTTTTTAACATTTATACTTGTTTATACAGATTTGACATACCAATGAATTAGAAAAATGATGTTTAGGGTATTTTGTAGTTTGAACAAAAAAAAAAGACAGCGATTTATTCCGCTTCCTATAAATTTATTTCAAGTGACTCATGATTCATTGTAAGCAGTTCCTGAAATACATTTTGACTTCGTACTATAAACTGGTGATAATAACCCACCAATTTCACAAAAGCCAGTATTCAAAAGGTTTTAAATCTATGCACCCACTTTCTATAAAAAGAACAGATGTTATATATCCATATCTATAGAGTGTAACTTCAAATGTACATTCTTTATGTATGCAATATCCAAGACATCTTTATATTATTGTATGTTTTTAACCTAATGCATGTGGTTTTACAGACACACAGAAACTTTGTTCTTTTAAAAACAATTTCTATCAAATAAATTATTCATTTGTATGTGTATCACACAGTAACAAATAGACTATAGCCATTTGTAAATTTCAGAAACTAATTATTAATGGTGCAGGACACACACCTTTCCATTTGCAATTTACAGAAGAACTGGAGTCAGAATTTAGGCCAGGTAGTAAGAAAATATATTTTACAAAAGAAAGTCTTAATTCATTTACTCCCTAGACAATATAAAACTTTGAAGAATTGCAAATTTAATGGGAAGCTTTACCCTAGAGGGTCATTGTACTCTATTTTGATTCAAAGGGCTTCAGGACCTAGCTATCTGCCAAAAGATCTGTGTCTCTGAAATCCTAGTTTTGTACATAATTTCTCCACCTAATTGACAGTTTTGACCCAAGTTGCTCTTAAGGTATCTTGGATTACTAATAATTCCCCACCTGCCATAAATCCAGCAAATGAACAGCTAGCCTGTTGGGATGGGTGGATTGTTTCTCCATTAGTTCTCATGGGAAAGGAGAAATGTTGGTCAGTCGATCTATTCATATTTTCAACTCCCATGTAACTGAATCTTTTCTTCATCACATTTGTATTTGAAGAATTAAATACTGCCCACAAAGTATGTGGAGAAAATTTTCTTAGTAAAATTAGGTGGTTCATTTAGAAGGCATGCACTCTACTATTATGCTGAATGAGTTTGAGGCAAATTTCAATAGTGCCCTCTGAAAGGTCATCTTCTCTTTTTACTATGCTACCTTTTGTTGGTTGTTCCTGGGCTCTCCTCCCAATGTTATGAGCCTCAGAATTTGCCAACACCCTTTTTTATGGGATTATTCAGAAAACATGTTCTTAATTATCCCTTACCAGTTTTCTGTTTCATCTCTAGATCCTTGGGCTTACCCTTTCTATCACTTTCTGTCTGACTCCTCAGAATCTTTATCCCCCATGGCCAAACAAGACAAAATGGAAGAGAACATTTAATTATTAGTTACAGTGCTAAACTACTATGATTAACATAGGGGATTGGAATTGAGGAATTGACACAAACCTCTCAAATAAATCATTTTTGAGTCTTCACATTTCTGATATTCATATTACTTTTGAACTCAATTACAAGGTTAATTCACTGTTTGTTGAACTATTCTATATTCTCAAAAAAAAAAAAAAAAACTGCCCAGTACTATTTTATTCTAACCCAGTGGTTTTTCTGCTGGGGACAATTCCATTCCTCAGAGAACAGTTAGAAAGATCTGAAGACACTTCTGGTGATCACAAGTGGGTAGGGAAGAGAACTGCTGCTGACATTTAGTGCGGGCAGGGTAGCGATGATCTCAAGCATCCTACAGTGCAGTGAATAACCCCACTACAGCAAACACTGTGGACAGTAACGAGGCTGACAGACCTTAATATATCAACTCAAAATAGGCTCTAACTTTCTTACTTGATAGGGCAAGAACGTTGAAGGGAAGAGATTCAAAATTAAACCATGATTCCATTTTCCAGTTTTGCCTGAATTGTAGAGATGGTCTTGGTGTGCTCATCTGTCCATACGGAGGCTGACTTGAAATGGGTAGATAACATTAGGTTTATAATGTGCTCCCTGGGGAGCCCAGAGGAATCTTGGGTCAAATCTGCCATGTATTATCTCATGAAAATTATTATCTTATGAAAATGTTATCTGAAATATAATCAAGGGAGACTATTCAGTTCTACTTGATGCAATAACTAAACTAAGAGTTCAGTGGGAAAAGGGAGGGGTGAGGTGAAAGAAGAAGTGGGAGTTACATAGCTCACTGAGGGAAATGGTCCCTGAGGTAAGAGGTAGCTGAAGTGGGAAAAGTGGGTGAAAGGGCATGAAGAGAGTTCAGTGTACTTGGGAAAGTAAGATTTACTAACCTGACATATGAGTCTTTCATTCGACAATTCTTTTTTTTTTTTTTTTTTTTTTTTTTTGAGACAGGGTCTCACTTTGTAGTTCAGGCTGGCCCTGAGCTCACTATGGTGCCCAGGCAAGCTGTGGCGAACTCAGCAATCCTCCTGCCTCTGCCTCCTGAGTGCTGGTATTACAGGTGTGAGCCACCACGCCCAGCACTGTGGTATATGGTGTTGATTGCTGGTGGGCGTGTCTCCACGCTCAGCATTATATGTGGTTACCAGGGATCGAACTCAGTACCTTGAGCTTGCGAGACCGGCGCTGGAACAAATGAGCCAACCTTCCGGCCCTCATTCGACAATTCTTTACTGATTTTCAGTGAGTACAAAGTCCTCCAAGATGTAATACTTGTTTTCAAACCTCTATCTCCCTTTTACTGAAGTATTTTAGCATTATTTATGAAAAATGATATATGTAATCAACATATTCAACATTAAACATAATTTCCCATTTTGACGTATATGTTCTACTATTATCTAGTATTCTGACGTTATAGAATACCAACTTTCCACTCCCTCAGTTCCTCGCTTTGGAGACTAGTGCAGTAAGCCATACAAATTTATTTTTAATTAATTAAGTTTGTTGGTACATTTTAGATATACATTCTGATGTCCTTCATCATAAGGAATTTGAACTTATATATGATATATTTTGACTCTTCTTTTCCCTCCCCCTCTTCTCCCTTCTCTTCCATCCCTTTCCCTTCATTTCCAAACTCTTAAACCACACAAATTTAATGCTTAATGAAATCTGCACCTTTGCGACTATTAGTCTTCTTGTGTCTAACAATGCTTTTTTTTTTGTATTTCTACTGCTCAGAACAAAATAGATCTCTTTTGTTGACTTGATGACCTAGTAGGAGGAAATGCATTAGAGCCATATATACCAATGCTATAAGATGCAATTTTAATGCAGTTGTGGTGATAAGGAAAATAAATTTGTTTCTGTCCAGACTTTCTCAGATCCATATTGAAGACCCATATTGTCATACATATTTTTGTTTAATTAATATTTCTCATCATTAAGCAATCTTTCAGTTTGATCACATTTCCTCTTGGATAAGAGTAATCAAAGAGGTTTTATACAGCTCAATTCAGTCAATTCTATTATACACATAAATCTAATTTTAGACCCCAGTATATGAGATGTGATCACACAATAAGGCTAATGATTAAATTAAAAATTATTGTTAATTAATAAAAAGCTACTAAACACACACAGACATTTATTGCCCTTAAATCCCTCTCCTTCATTTTTGAACACACTTATCCAAATTTCTGAAGTAGTTCTAGAAATCTTTCCTGAGTGCCTTTTCATGGCTGCCGGGATGTCCTGAATCCAATCCTAACAGTTACAGCAATTTCTACACAAATGACAACATTATGGTATGTCCTCCCTCACCTCACTCACTGGATCTGGCCTCATATCACTTCTGGTTCTTCTTCAATGTCAAAATGCCCTCAAAGGGTAAATGATTTCAATTGATTCAGGACCCTAAGGGAACTCTGACAACACAAAGACATTCATGAAAGAGGACTTTCAGAATTTCTTCAAAAAGTGCTAAGAATTATATAAGTGTGTTTGAGGTAGGGGAAAATATTCTCAGGGGGATTAATGGAAATATATATTTTCACTGTAATTATTTTTAAAATTTAAACACTCAGTGTGTTTTTCAATCATACCTTGTATTTTTATATACCTCGTATTTTTATATACCTCTAGGACCAAGATGAAACCAACCAACATCATCAGCTTAGGACCCAGGTCAATCTCTTTTCCTCCAAAATGAATATAATTCTTTTTTTTTTTTTTTAAAGACAAATAGGATTCTATGCTCAAGTCAGTTACCAAGGTTAATATAACAAAGATACACTTGCCCTGCCTATCACAGAACACATTTATCTTGAAAAATATTGGATCAGCATCCTGGCACTAAAAATTTGAGCTCTCTGCATAAACTTTGCATGTTTGTTGATACTGTTTTAGTTGCTTGAATTTAAAAACCAGTAGACCATGCAGAAAGATGGGCATGGTCTTGTTTTAGATAAACGGGAATGTTCTGAACAATGAAAAAATAGTCATTACCACCCTACTTCTACACAGAATAATTTTAGTGTTTTTTATTTGTTCAACTCTCAGGTGTTTGTGTAATATGGAATATTATGCTTGATACTAAGGGAAATTTCAGCAACACCTAAATAATCAGTCCTCTAGTAACAGAAAAAAAGTTGAAGCAGTAACCTTCACTTATGGGGCTTTAATGTTTTTACTCTGGATAGCCAGCCACATTACACACAAAATTCCCTTTCTCTTTTTCTTTATACTTCTGTGATATTCACTGAGCACCTATTACATTCACTTAGTTGAAAACCTATAGATTCTGCCATTCTGGAGAAATTGCTTTGTGAAAATGTCTGTATTCACAAATTTTGTCCAGCCAAGGAGCCTTTAAACAAATTCATCCTTTGTATAGTTGACCGAATATGACAACGGTGCAATTGTCAAAGTGGCACCACCAAAAATTAACTGGGCAGATCTGTTTAATTACTTGACAAATATTAATATAGATGAGATTCCTGGCATAAAGTACACTCTAATGATAACTGTACAGATGGAAATATTATTATTTGTATCACATACCTAAGGAGTAAGAGATTAAATATCTTACCATAATAGGTCACTAAGTATATGAACGAGGGCATACACAAAGGAGCAAAACATGCTTTTATTTAGAGATAAATATAATACTAAATTCATTATTACATAAAAATCCAGTGCACTTTAAAAGGCGTTGTATATCTGTTAGGGCTTTAGAGTTGGATTGCAGCGATCTCTGAAAAGGAGCTGTTTGGGATGTAATTAACATGACAAACAAGGGAAAGACACAAGTTTAGCAAAAAGCTCACTTTGAGTGGATAAATTTCTGGTTTTTTTCTTTTTCTAAACGTGAAAGGCTGAATAAAAAGCACATAAAATAACTGCTGACTGAGTGGAGCTCTTGAGCTAAGGACTTGTGCAATGAAAATTCTACTTTGTCTAGCAAACATTGTCAAATAGAAACCTTGAAAGAGGAACATTTATTTTTCTCATTTTCTTAAAAACCTCAGCTCTGACCCTGTGACTTCATTAACAATACTCAAGTCACAGGTGGCAGGAGGGAAACACAAGCTAGAAGCAGGCTGGTTCTCTCATTTCTGGAGGCTGAGAAATGGAGTCGATGTCTGGACCATGGATGCTCAGGCATTTGGGGTAGTAGGGTCCCAAGAGCAACCTAAATCCTCTGCACATCAATTCCAAATTCTTCTTTGGGTAAAAGCAACAATTTTAGGTCATGGTATTATAGGTAGAAAAGCCAGCTAGACATATGTAGGCAGATAGATAGGACTGGCCCTTAAAATAAAACAAAAATCAACTTGGAGGTTACTGCTGCCGGAGAAAAGCTACCCCACCCATATAAGATAAATAGCTCATTAAAATTCCAAACAAGGAGCCATCAGATATTCTAAAGAAGGCTCCAACCTCCTGGGG
>PVIC010050823.1:0-12678 GCA_004025085.1 Thryonomys swinderianus
AAAAAAAAAAAAAAAAAAAAAAAGAAGCACATCTCAGGGGATTCAAAGAGATCGAATCTAACATTTCTTCCTTATGGCTAATGACCTGATACCATCACGGAAGTTAATGAGTACAGTGGGCTTTGCTCTCTTAAAAAGTCATTGGATTTTCTGGCCTCACTGTACTTTAAGCTTTTTTGAATGGCTCTTAGTGGACTGTTTGACATTTTCCTACATAGTAGTTATCCAGACCTCATGGTTTAACTCATCAGTCTATAATTAACAGCACACATTCTGCCATCTTCACTAAAACACTGGGATTTCATCTTTAGTAATCTTCAGAGTGTCCATGTTCACAAACCCATCAAATCTACAGCAGCCAACCTCCCTAGATCTACCCTGGGTCTAGCAAATTGCAGACGCCCCTCTGAGGTACCAGTCTCTAGGTTCCTCCTGATCCCTTGTAATTCTGTTCCTTCTGGGTCACGTTGCTGACAGATTTAAAACACACAATGGGAAGAACAGGAGAGGAACCTGAGCAGACTTCGTAACTTACAAAGGATCGGAGACAGTAGGTCCTCAACATTCTCTTTACTCTTCCCAGGGACTATCACCCTCTAGTCTCTCTTAAACGCGTCAAGTCCCAGGAGAGCAGAGACTTGCATGCGGCAGACCCCAAGCCTAGAACTCAGTTCTGGATGTTGAAGCTTCTGTGATGGATTGAGGTTTAAACATGGGTCTAGGGCCGGAGATTTAGCTCAGTGGTTCTGGCGCCTGCCTCACAAGCGCAAGGTCCTGAGTTCGATCCTGGTAACCACATACAATGCTGGGCGTGGAGACTCACGCCCACCAACCATCAATATCACGTAGCACAGTGCCGGGCGTGGTGGCTCATGCCTGTCATCCTAGCACTCTGGAGGCAGAGGCAGGAGGATTGCTGAGTTCGAGGCTTGCCTGGGCTACATGGTGAGCTCAGGGCCAGCCTGAACTACAAAGTGAGACCCTGTCTCAAAAAAAAAAAAAACCACATGGGTCTAATTCTCCTGAATGATGCCCTCTGCTTTCACTTAAGGAGAGCTAACTCTCACGTACAATTTCATTTAGTCCAGGTACAAATTTAATAAGGGTTCAAAACATATTTGGCTACTTAATAGAAACACGAATTATTCTAAATACTCATGAACCATGTACTCTTGTGTGTGTGTGTGTGTGTGTGTGGTTAGGGATAGAATCCAGGATCTCACACATGCTAAGCACATACTCTAGTACTGAGCTACATCTTAAGAACTTTTACTTGTGTAATTAAGACTTTTTGCTTTTTTTTTTGAGACAGGGTGTCCCTGGGACTCACTTTGTAGTTCAGGCTGGCCCTGAGCTCACTGTGTAGCCCAGGCAAGCCTTGAAATCACAGCAGTTCTCCTGCCTCTGCCTCCTGAGTGCTGGGATTACAGGCATGAGCCATCACGCCCAGCATTTATGATCTGTGGTACTGATTGCAGATGAGTGTGAGTCACCACGCCTGGTATTGTTGTATGTGGTTACCAGGGATTGAACCAGGGACCTTACGCATGCTAGGCAGGTGCCGGAACCCCTGTGCTAAATCTCTGGCCTTGCTTTTGTTTTTTAACTTGTAGTGCTGGAGATTGAACTCAGGGACTTGCATCTGCTAGGTGCAGCGCTCTACCAAAGAGCTACTTGCCTAGTCCTCTACATGTGTTATTATACCTATTTAGCAGATAAGGAAACTGAGGCAAAAAGGGGATAAGTAAACTGCTCAGATTTTACAACAGGACTATACAAAACGGAAATTCTCTTAATCGCCTTCATGAACTCCCTGGGACTTTTAGCTTGTATTTTTGTGGTCCTGGGAATCAACCCAAAGTCTCATTCATATGAACAAATGCTCTGCCACCGAGTGACACTTCTGGGGCCTGCCTCGTGATGACCCCCCCCCCCCCGACAGGGTCTCGCTTTGTAGTTCAGGCTGGCCCTGAGCTCACTATGTAGCCCAGGCAACCCTCAAACTCAGCAATCCTCCTGCCTCTGCCTCCCGAGTACTGGGATGACAGTGTGAGCCCCCACGCCTGGCACTGTGGTTTGTGGTATTGATTGCTGGTGGGTGTGTCACCACGTCCAGCATTGCATGTGATTACCAGGGACCGAACTCAGGACCTTGTGATTGCGAGGCAGGTGCCGGAACCACTGAGCTAAATCTCCAGCCCTGCCTCATGACTCTTAGAGAGCAAGAAAGCAACTCTGTGTTTTTTGCAGCCGGGCGAGTGGATTCTGAAGCTGGTGAGAGTGGGCCTCATTTGTGTGCTTTGCATGTGTTCTCGGTACACAAGTAGTGGGCATTAAAGATTGCTCTGAAATTGTTTCTTCAAAATATGAAAATTTTGCCTAAAGTGTTCATTACCAAGGACCAAGAAGGCACGGAAATGGACATATTAAAAGTTTACCTTTGGGGCCGGAGATTTAGCTCAGTGGTTCCGGTGCCTGCCTTGCAAGTGCAAGGCCCTGAGTTTGATCCCTGGTAATCACATGCAATGCTGGGCGTGGTGACTCACACCCAACAGCAATCAATACCACATATCACAGTGGCCGGGCGTGGTGGCTCACGCCTGTAATCCCAGCACTTGGGAGGCAGAGGCAGGAGGATTGCTGAGTTTGAGGTTTGCCTGGGCTACATAGTGAGCTCAGGGCCAGCCTGAACTATAAAGCGAGACCCTGTCTCAAAACTAAACAAAATAAAAAGTTTACCTTAGGACTTAGTATTAAGATGACTAAGTGACTATGGGAAAAGTTACAGTAGAGGTACAACAATAAAGACTGTTCAATTTGGTATACTGTGGAATCTGGAAAAATTGCTTTAAACTACAGTGCACTATTTATCCTTTTGCTTAGTTTATCATTTAACAAATAATTATTCAGTGCCTACTAAATGTCAATCATCAGCTGAACTGTGGGAAAAGTGGATTGAAATCCCCAGGTTTTAAGTAAGACGAATCTCTGATTTTTTTCCACTATAAAGTGATAATTTTGCAACTGATATGTGCAAAAAATTGATCAGCACTTGTGAGTTTTCTGTCTTTACACTTTTAAATAATAATGAGGGCTGCTATACCAGCTTTATCTAATTATGCAAAAACTAGTATCTCAACATTATTTTTGAATAATTCCCTTAACCCAATTTAAAATATTACCTTTAATGTGCCAGGCACAGTGGTGTAAGCCTGTACCTGTAGCTACTGGGGAGAGTAAGGTAGGAGGATCATTTCAATCCCAGAGTTCAAGGCCAGCCTAGGTCTTATACAATAGAGAAACCCTTTGTGACAAAATTAATTGTACCACACAGCAAACATCTCACATGCTTTTGGATCTTTTTTATTGATCTGGTTATTATTGTTCCTTTGGTAAGACATGGGGTCCTTTCATTATTCATGTAATGCTCTTTGCAAAAGCTTTCCTGGGGCTGGAGATTTAGCTCAGTGATTCTGTTGCCTGCCTAGCAAGCAAAGGTCCCTGGTTTGATCCCCAGTAACCAAATACAACAATACTGGGCGTGGTGACTCACACCCACCAGCAGTTAGTACCGCATACCACAAATGCTGGGCATGGTGGCTCAGGCCTGTAATCCCAGAATTTGGGAGGCAGAGGTAGGAGGATTGCTGTGAATTCAAGGTTTGCCTGGACTACACAGTGAGCTCAGGACCAGGCTGAACTACAAGGTGAGGCCCTGTCTCAAAAAAAAGGTTTCCTTCCCTGCATAATGTTTCACCGGTTGAAGTGCTGAGATTATAGGCATGTACTACCAGGCCTGACTTCTCCTCCCTTTCCCACCACATTTCAGTTGAAGAAAATTAGGGACAGTTTACGTTTCTTTATTCAGTTAAATCCATAATTGTAATGTACAATATACAAGACACTGACTTAAAATTATGGAGGACGTTAAGAGGAAAACGATAGAATTTCTGTTCTCAGAACCCAGTGCTGTGGCTCACACCTATAATCACAGTTACCTGGGAGGTTTAAAATAGCCTTGGCAATTTAGAGAGAGCCTGTCTCAAAACAAACAAATGATAGGCCTGTAGTCTCAGGATTCTGGGAGGCTGAGGTAGGAAGAGGGCAAGTCTGAGCCCAGCCCGGGAAATTTAACGATTTAGTGTGATCCTATCTTAAAATTAAACATTTAACTCAATGTGAAGGACCTGGGTACTGACCCTTCCCTCACACCAGAAAAGTGCTAGGTATAATTTAGCAATGGACTGTAGGCATGACCTTGAATTCATTCCTCAGGAAGGAGTGAAGAGGGGGGCAGTGCCCGCTCTGAGCAGGTAATTAATATATGAATTATGCTTCTAATCCATGAGAAAGTGGCAAGATAGAACATGTAGCAACAGGCATGTTGTAGAGAGTTAAATGTTAGGTCCTGAAAATGAGCACACATAGAAGTAATACAGCCTGCTGGGGGTGTTTGAGGTTGTTATAGAAGTTTTATGACCAGTTCCCCTAGGCTATCTTACAGCTGTAAAGTGCAGAACAGGTGCAGCCTTATTTTGATATAGCATCTCTGAAATCTTAGTGCACAGGGCTTCTTCCTTTGCCTGGCCTTTTTCTGCTGGGGGAAGGGCAGAGAGCATTCCTGTCCTTGAACGCTGGGCATTACAAATGTTTTGAATTCCTGAAGTTCCAGTTCACTCCGCAAAGACATGAAACTAACTGGTTTTTCTGCTAAGTGTAGAGGAGTGATTTCATTTGAAACATGTTTTCAAGAGTTTATGAACTAGCTGTTAGACAAGCCCACATCATCTCATTACATAGACTGCTTTCTTCTGCAAATTCTTTATCTTGTTACTGTGGTAACTAAATTTAACTCCATTATAATTAAAACATTTATGACCAGAGCCCCAGGACTTATGTTCAGTAATCCTTTCATTACCTTATACAAAATGCTTATTGTGAAACAAGTTATGATGGTTTTGCTGCTCATTTACATATGACTTCAATGTATAATGAAGGTGTCGAAAGCACAGTGCCTTTTAACAGATGCATAGAGAGAGAAGCAGGGAATAGGGATGTAACTCAATGGTAGAGTGCGCTTACCTAGCATGTGCAGGGCCCTCGGTTCTCTCCCCAGCATTACAAGATGATAGATGATAGATAGATAGATAGATAGATAGATAGATAGATAGATAGATAGATAGATGGATGGATGGATGATAGAAGTGAATTTGCACTAGGAAAATCCAAATAAGCTCTAAGAGTATTGTTGTAGTGTTAAACTGAAGAACAAACAGGGTTTCAAGACACAGGCACAGGGGGCAAGGCTGTTCCAGGTCTTGGAGGATGTTAATGTTATTCTAAATACCGGAAAGGAACTAAACTGTGTTAGATACTTCATAATAATGTTGTATCTCTTGTTATCTCTTTTATAGCCTCTAGATATGTGTTCCAAGGTGCTGGGCAATTTTATCAACATCCTGTAGCTAAGATAAACTCACAGATAACAAATGGGGTGGCCAGTGGCCAAGGAAATGACCAGGCCTAGGGACAGTTCACAATCGAGCACTCAAGTGATAATACCTCTGGTGTGGAGCTCTCGTGGGAGGCTGGCAGAGTATCAGAAACTAACAAGGTTGGTTTATGCATTTATTTATTGAGTACTTTCACATCCTGGGGACCATTCTAGGCAATGAGAATATTGCCATATGGGTAAAATAAATTGTGGCTTCCCTTTCCGAGGGCCACCATTCTACTGCAAAAGATGGACATTAAGAAAGGTAAACAAAATATTAAATTTTTATTATATAAAAAGTAAGCAACAGTATACTTTTATTATATAAAAAGGTATAAAAAGGTAAACACAGCAGTCTCAAGAGAACTTACATTGAGATAAGTGACTGAGATGTATACATATATACCTATATATGTATTGCTGTCAATGTCATTCTTGTGATAAAGCAATGAGAGGGACTACTGCAAACAGTTTTTCAGTAAAATCTGAATAAGAAGACATACAGAAAAAAACCAGTATGCAGCACCATTAGAAGCTCAATAAAATAAGAATAGCTGGAGAGAAAAGGCAGAGACAGTTTCCAAACTAACAGGTTGGGTCCAGAAACTACTGCTGAATTTCTTCTTTTTTTTCTAGTACTGGGAATCAAACTCAGGACCTGGTGCTTGTGTGGGAGGTGCTGTGCCACTAAGCCAAATCTCCAACCCACTGCTGAGTTTCTGAATTTTCTGGCCCCTGTTTTTTGCTGAATTAATGCAAAAGCAGAGACATATATGTTCAGTCTGCCGTGTTTATTGTGCTATGGAATCATGTTTATCAAATCTAAGCCTTGGCTGGAGAAATAGCTCAGTGGTTCAGGTGCCTTCCTAGTAAGTGCAAGGTCCCTGGTTCAATCCCCGGTAACCACACAACAATACTGGGTGTGGGGATTCATGCCCACCAGCAATCAGTACCACACACCACAATGCAGGATGTGGTGGCTCATGCCTGTCATCCCAACACTTGGGAAGCAGAGGCAGGAGGATTGCTGAGTTTGAGGTTTGCCTGGGCTACATAGTGAGCTCAGGGCCAGTCTGAACTACAAAGCAAGACCCTGTCTCAAAAAAAAAGAAAAAATCTATCAGAGTATCTATCTATCTATCTATCTATCTATCTATCTATCTATCTATCTATCTATCTATCTATCTATCTATCTATCTATCTATCTATATCTGGAATGGAACTGCTACATGGTAAAGACCTGTCATTAATTGCCTTTAATATTACAAATTTTTGGGCCGGAGGGTTAGCTCAGTGGTTCCGGCACCTGCCTCGCAAGCGCAAGGTTCTGAGTTCGATCCCTGGTAACCACATATAATGCTGGGCGTGGAGACTCATGCCCACCAACAATCAATGCCACATACCACAGTGCTGGGCGTGGTGGCTCACGCTGGTAATCCCAGCACTCGGGAGGCAGAGACGGGAGGATTGCTGAGTTCGCGGCGGCTTGCCTGGGCACCATAGTGAGCTCAGGGCAAGCCTGAACTACAAAGCAAGATCCTGTCTCAAAAGAAATTTTTTCCCAAGTTTTTATAAATTAAAAACTGTTCACTTGGCATTTTTAGTCTTTGTTCTGCCTCTCCCCTCAATTTAATTTGCTTTATCTTGTCTTGATAATGAATTATGGAGATACATCTTCATAAGCTTTTGGACTATTTCCTCCTAGACTGGAAGGAATGCAGAGTTGAGTGTTTCTTGCAGTATGCGATTTTTTTTCTTTTTTGTTCTGGGTATTGAAACCAGGGCTGTCATATAGCATATGATTTAAAAACCATGCCTAAGTCTAGCATTGCCTGGTGGTGCACACCTGTCATCCTAGGTGCTTGGGAGGTTGGGGCAAAATGACCACAAGCTTGAGGCTAGCTCGAGCTCCTTAGTAAGGTCTCTTCTCAAAGCAACAATCCTACTTCAGTTTCTTCCATCGTAAAAGGGCTGAGGAGGGTGCTCAGTGGTAGAGCATTTGGCCAGCATGTTTGAGGCCCTGGGTTTAATCCCCAGCACTGCAATAAAAAAAGGAGGGGGAAAAAAAAGCAAGTTTGAATCAGCTTTTTTGCTATAAAGCTCCGTTTCCCCATTCTTATTCTAGGAATTTTACTATCGTCCTTGATGTATTTGTTTTTTGACTTACAAAAGTACACTGTGAGGTATCAGAATATAAATTTATGTGAGTTCAGGTAATTAAATATTTTGAATAGTTAGATCTGACTTATTATAAAAATGTATTCATCTGGCCAGGGACTTAGCTCAGTGGTTCCAGTGCCTACCTTGCAAGTGCAAGGTCCAGAGTTTGATTCTGGGTACCACACAACACAGTGCCGGGTGTGGGTGCTCACGCCTGTAACCCCAGGACTCGGGAGGCAGAGGCAGGAGGATTGCTGAGTTTGAGGCTTCCTGAACTACATAGTGAGCTCAGGGCCAGCCTGAGACTAAAAATCTGGGGAAAAAAAAAAAGTATTCATCATGTATTAAGTACTTTCAGGACAGACAGATTCTGAGGGTAAATCCCACTTCACTTTCTTCCATCAGAAAATTAGCAAGCCCCAATAAATTACTTTAAGATTATCCAGTTTCCAGCACTCCTGTAAGTGTTGGAAACAGCTGTTATAAGACATGACACTAAAGGTTTATGGGTAGATGTGAACTCCGAGGGCCTGCTCACTCATCCAGGGTCTCTAGCTGTATCGAAAAAGTGCTTTTCATTCCTTCCCTTTATCCTGTCTTCTAGGCTGTTTTTCTGAGCTTCAAATAATTCTCAGTAGGGTCAGTCGTCTGGCCCTAAACACACTTCTTGAAGGGTCGAATTTGTCTTGCCCAAACATTTTACCTACACTAGTCTCAAATATTATACGTTGTCCTGTCGATGGGAATTTAGTTGCTACCCTCATTAAACCCTGTGGTCCTCAGTACACAGTGGCCCGGGATCTAGGTGACCAAGTTCACCCAGCTTGCCCGGACTTCGGCCAAATTCAGATGTTGATCCTGGAGTTATCTCAGGAGCCGCGCCTCGCTTTTCCCCCGTCCCCCATATCCTCATCCTGACGCCAGCCCAGAACCCCTTGACCATCTCGAGCCGGCGAGCTAAGGCTCTAAGGTCTCGCAGAGTTAGGCTCATTCCGGAGCAGGAGCCCGTATCTTCCGACGCGCGGCCCTTTGTGCTCAGCCCGCGCCGCCACCGACCTGAACGCGGCAAGGCCCCGCCCCCAACGACGCGCAGAGGCTCCGCCCCCGCGTGACGCCGGCGTCAGGCCAGTCCCGGCATCCTCCGCGGCGCAGCGCGGCGGCGCGCACAGAGGGTTCTCGCCAGTGAGCGGCCGCGGCTTCGTTCTCTGCTGTCCAGACCCGTCTCGGCCACGGTGCCGCCTCCGGTCGTGCTCCTACCGCTCGTCCGTCCACCCGAGCGCCCCCTGCCCTCCCGCGAGGGCGCCCCGGGACGGAAGGAACCAGCAGCCTGTCGGCGCCCGCCGTTCTCGTGGTCGCCGTCGCCGTCGTCGTCGTGGTCGTCTCCGCCGTCGCCTGGGCCATGGCTAATTACATCCACGTCCCGTCCGGCTCGCCCGAGGTGCCCAAGCTGAACGTCACGGTTCCGGATCAGGAGGAGCAGCGCTGCCGGGAGGGGGCCCTGAGCCTCTTGCGACACCTGCGGCCGCACTGGGACCCCCAGGAGGTGACTCTGCAGGTAACGCCCACACTCGAGCCCGGGTCCCTCAGGTCCCTGGCGGCCCGAGGGTCTCCCCGCTCCCCTCTCGGCCCGCGCGACCGCCAGCACGTCGGGAGCATCTGCCGCCCCAGTCCTTTGGGAGATGACCCAGTGTTCCTCCATCACACCTAGGAAGGTCACTCCCCCTTTTCACAGCTGCTTCTTCAGATCACCCTGAGGGCGAACGTTTCTGTGTCTCGAAGCCGCTACGTGAGTGACGCACCCATTCCACTCCGGCGAGATTCGGGGGATGGTTGCCTGTCCTCCCGCCCCTCCGTCCATTCGAACTGTAAAACGGACCCCTCCCACTCCCCTTGCACGGGATCCTCGCCTGCAGCCCCAGGAACTTCCTCTTGGCATAAATACTGGCCTAATTAATCCTCTCTGATCTTTTCCTTTCCCTCCCTTACCCCGGCGATTTACTCGTTGACGTCTTAGTCTGCATTTTATCTTCCCAAATCCTCGGATTGGGGAGTATTCGATTCCGAAGTACTAACCCGGCTGTGCTTTCTCCATATATAAATTCTATCTATCTGTCTATCTGTCTGTCTGTCTGTCTATCTATCTATCTTTTTTTTGGTAGTACTACATACATTTTTTTTCTTATATGAGTACTTAAACATTTTTAAGTTGCAATAAAATTGGTGTCTCGTTAGAATAAGCAGTGACTGGGGAATGTTTGCTCTTCGGAGCCAATTATTTATAGACAGACAAAAAAACTGGGAGAAAAATCTCTAAGAATCTAGAAATTTTTTGAGTAGCTTGGAAGTTATAGTTTTCTATATGTAATCCTCATTTTGCAATTTTTTTTTTTTAGGTTTTGCAGTATGGAGTTTCAGGAATTATATGGGAATATGAGCCTCTTTTTCTCTTTTATCCTTGCAAACAAAAAACCATCTCAGTAATTTTAAAGGCTATGATATGTAGGGATTGTATTCTTATATTGTTTGAATTAGTCAAATCATCTGCCTCATTTTTGATGACTTCAATTAATTGTCGAATTTACTCAGCAACGTTTGCTGATTGGCTCTTTGCTGAGATCGTTACTAAAGTAGCCATCCACTTATACAGAGATGAATAAAACATGAACAGTACCCAGGTCCTAGCACAGTCCGTTGACACTTGGGTTTTCCTGTTAGTTTCAGTTCTTATTGCTTAGAAGAATTTTGAACAGTTAAAAGGAAACATATGTTTTAGAGGCAAAAAATTGTTAGAGGAAAATGTTCACAATTTTCAGGGAGTATATCTTCTTTTTTTTTGAGACAGGGTCTCACTTTGTAGTTCTGGCTGGTCCTGAGTTCAGTATGTAGTCCAGGCAAGCCTCAAACTCAGCAATCCTCCTGTCTCTGCCTCCTGAGTGCTGGGATTACAGGCATGAGCCACCACGCCTGGCTGAATCTAATAATTCTTATAATTACAAAATATATTTCCATTAAGGAAATGTCTTCCAAATTGGAACTTGTACTTGTTTGTTACTTATTGTGGTGCTGGCTGGGCATTGAACCCTGGTCTTTGCGTGTGCTAGCATGTGAGCTACATCCCGAGTCCTCATACCTTCTTGTTATTTATTAACTTACCTTTATTTTTATTTTTTGAGACAGAATCTCACTATGTAGTCCGGGCCAGCCTTGAACTCACTGTGTAGTCCAGGCTGACGTTGAATTTGACGCAATGCTCTTGCCTCAGCCTCCCAAGTGTTGGGATTACAGGCATGTGCCACCACACCCCGCTTCCAGTTTATTTTTGAAAGTTCTAAAATTTATTAAAGTGATTTATTTTCTGGTAGTCAGTCATAAATTAAACATGTCTTTTATTACTTAAAGGCAGTGCCACTTCCTGGTGAACTCCAGTGCTGACAAATCCTGGTACTTTTTAAGCAATGAGTTTTAAGTTTGAAACTTTAAAGACTGGAATTTCCTTTGTTGTTTTTGTCCATAGACTTGTAATAATAACTATGGTGGAGGCCCATGTGCTAGACTGAGATTAAAAAAAAAAAAAATATATATATATAAAATTGACCAAACAACCATGTTGGGTGTATACTATCTTTTTTGGCTGAAATTCAGTGAAATAAAGCTGGGATATAGGCCAAAAGGACAAAAGGTAGTAACATCAAACTGATTTCGATTGTTGGAAAGTAATTGTAATAGAATATTGACTTGCTTTTAACTTTCATCTTTGGGCTTAATTGCTAATTTGTAAGTAAATACTGTCACTCACTTTTTTCAAAAGGTGAGGATTATTTAGAAATATATTTCCTCCATGTGTATACAAAGCTTTTGGTCCAGAAGCTAGGACATCAGTAAACTGAAATGATGGTTATTCACCTCTCAGCAGATCTTACTTATCACATTGTAGTTTATTACAGATTCTACACTTGATCTTAGCCAAAAGTCTGGGAAGTGATAGGTCTTGTAAATTCTAGTGTTGCTTCAGGATTTCTTTAGTAAATAAATCTCAACAGGAATGTTTTCAAATTTTATTTTGGAACTATAAGTGTAAAAATTATATCTCATATTTCAGCAAGGAAAGCATGTATCATATAGTAAACAGATTGTAATGTAATTTTAGGACAGTTGGGTATCAGTAATATAGCTTGCTTTGTTTTGTTTTGGGACAGTATTTTGATAATGTAGTTCAGGCAGGCCTTGAATTCATTATGTACCTCTGACTGGCTTCAGCCCGTAGCTATCCTCCTGGTCCAGCTTCCTGCTGGGGTTATAAGTGTGCACCCCCATACTTCCCTGTGTCCGCCCCTCCATGCTGGGGATTGAATTCAGATGCTCGAGTGTGCTACGAAAGTGCTGAATGACTGAGCTATGTGCTTGCCCTACCCTGTTTTTTTTTCTATGTGCTTGCCCCACCCTGGTTTTTTCTATGTGCTTGCCCTACCCTGTTTTTTTTTTCCCAAAATTCTCTTCAATTTTTATATGTTCAGAATACACTTCAATATACTTTAATAATTCTACTTTCTGAAGTAATTAATACCTTACTGGGAAATTTCTTCTGCAAAATGTCAAAATTCAGAAGCATCTAGAAAAGACTTGAATGCAGTAAAAGTAATAAAAGGCCTTTACTCAAAACTTATGAGCGCATAGAATGATATAACCAACTTGAAAAGATTTTCTACCCTTACAGAGGGACATGAGTTTTTGGAGTACAGTGAGAATAGTCAGAGTAGATTTAACCCAGTGCAGTGGTACCAGCCTCAGTGCTTTGTATTTGGTATAACTTTACTGTCCCTAAAGTCCTTTGACCTGTATTTTCCCAACCATCAAGTAATGTAATGTAGTTGTAGACACGTACTGTTAATGTGTATTTTATAGTTAATGAAACTGAACTTGGGGTTTGTGAATGACTGATCTGGGATGAGATTCCATCTTGTAAATTACTACTCCATGAGCAAGCAGAGGTTATGTTCATATTATGAAGGCAGGGAAGCCATGCC
>PVIC010050824.1:0-12684 GCA_004025085.1 Thryonomys swinderianus
GGTTCATTATTTGAAGAGAAATAGTAACTATTTTAAACTAAAATAATGATTTTACAGTCATACTCTAGATCTTAAAATTAGTTAATTATGTTATATCCAGTAGGTCAGCACAGTTTTACAGTTAAATACAAACCTTATTTGGAAAAAAATATTCAGTCACATAATTAACTTCCTAAATGCGCTGATGTCTCAGTTGACCAATAATTAAGGTGATGATTTAATGCCATAGTGCTGCTGACTAACCTCATGTCATTTGCTGGTGGCTAATATTTGAGAGAGGCCGTCATAATTCCATTCCTTTTTCAATGTGACTCCTGGTTTTTCTCAATTCCATGGCTGTGGAATCAACACCTATATTTTGTTTAGCTTTCAGTGAATGAATAGCATAGGTTAAAAAAAAAAGAAAATGAATTATTTTTCTGTGTGGTTAAAACGGACATGTTAAGCCAAGAAATACTTATTTTAAATAACACCTAACATCCTCTTTTCTGTATGCTATGAGTATACCATTTAAATTTCTAAAATTGGCTGCTTATGCTGAGTTATTCCTCCCTTAGTTTGGTTCCAGAAAGGGAAGTTCTAGTGTGTGCCTTAAAAATACGAATATAGCTCCACTTACAAATTAGCCATAAGGGTTTTTTTGTATTGATAAAATTGAAATGAATCCTATCTACTTGGCCATTTTAAGATTCCAAGGGTACATGTTAAAATTACCAGTGTGCCTTTGACAATTCAGAAGATACAGTCAAGAATACTAATATATTTTCTACACTGCCAAAGATTCATACTTATTTTAGGACTGATTCATCAGTTTTTTGAGGCCTATAGGTATCACTCCTATATCTAATATCTATTGAGTTAGCCACTTAACTCCTGGTACACCTCTCTTTCTCCATTTTGAATACACTGGCAGGACCATACCTCTGTTTTGTTTGTGGAGGTCCGAAAGGGCTTGTTGCTCCCCCTCATTAGAAATACCTTGTGTGAAACTAAGAACAATTTGTTCTCTTTTTTTTTGAGACAGGGTCTCACTTTGTAGTTCAGGCTGGCCCCGAGCTTACTATGTAGCCCAGGCAAGCCTGGAACTCAGTAATCCTCCTGCCTCTGCCTCCCAAGTGCTGGGATTACAGCGTGAGCCACCGCGCCTGGCACTGTGGTGTGTGGTACTGATTGCTGGTGGGTGTGAGTCACCACGCCCGGTATTGCTCTATGTAGTAAAATGGGATTGAACCAGGGACCTTACGCTTGGTGGGCAGGCGCCAGAACCACTGAGCTAAATCTCCAGGTTCTTTAATGAAGTCATTACCTTCCTGATCCTGAAAGGCCAGTTGCTTACCATATTCCCCTCCTCCTTCCCTGGAGTTAGTAAAGTTGACTTTTATGTTCTTCACTCTCTGGATCAAAACACTTAGCAATGAGAATTTAGCATTTTAGGCATTTGAAATTTGCTGGAGGCACAAAACAAACTGTAGCTACTTTTTGTTACTTTTTATTCAATTTTTTTCTTTTACTTTCTTGAAAATAGAAGATCTTTATTAATATTTGTTCAAAACAATAAATATCTCTACATATTCTAAGCAAAAGATCTTAACCAGAGACAGTAAAACTGCCACTGGTAGTTTTACTTCCTACAAAATAGATACATTTATAGAAATTTTTACCATAACTCATATGTATGCAATTCTCTATTTTAGATTGGCCACAATGGCTTACAAGAAAGAAATATTAAGAGTTTTAAAATCAGCCTTGGTTTTGTGAGGAGCTAGTAAAGGTTTTTCTCTTTCAGCTTTAGCTTGTTTCTGCGGAGGATTCCGCTCTTTCTCCATCAATTTCACAGCCCTGGAATTGTAGAAAAACTCTGGTTGCAAGACCATTGATACCATTTCTGTCAGGGTGAGTTTCAAATTCATTGCATATTGAAAACAAAATACATTAAATAGCAGGACGTGAACTGCTTGTAAGTGGCTCCATTCTATCAGTAAAGCATATCAGAATGAAACACACCCAAGTTGCTAGTTAAAACCTAGAGCAAGTATCAGATTGAAAATACCTTGTACTGAATGCTGGGCGTGGTGGCTCACGCCTGTAATCCCAGCACTCGGGAGGCAGAGACAGGAGGATTGCTGAGTTCGCGGCAGCTTGCCTGGGCACCATAGTGAGCTCAGGGCCAGCCTGAACTGCAAAGCGAGACCCTGTCTCAAAAAGCAAAAAAAAAAAAGAAAATACCTTGTACTGTTCTTTTAAGACAACATGTAAAAGTATCTTGTCATCAGTCTTTACTATTTGTTCTGTAAACACTGATTCCAGATTTTAAGAATTTTTTATTCCACCACACCCTTCTTCTATTATAAAGATTAAAATTAATTTTGAGCCCCATTAAACTAAGCACATAGATTCTCTTGGTAAACTATGTGTGAGTTGTTCTTGAGCATTGTGCCAGAGGAGCAAATGATAAATTTCAGTACTCCTCAACATCCAACTTTATACAGATCTCAATAGTTGTAGTTACTAAATACTAATATTAAAATCAAGATTGTAGTCTAATAACCTCATATCTTTTAAATTTTATAAGCTTTTTATTTAACTGAAGTACTACTAAGTTAAACTTTTACACCCCTTGGCTTACAATAGATATTTTAATTTTTCTATACATAATTATGTTAGTCTCCTAATTATTGCCCCAGATGTTGAATAATGTTGAATTTTCTATAGTAACTGAAAACATATTGGCATGAAGTTAGTAAATATTCACATTCTAAGCTGAAACCATTGAAATAAATTATTTATGTTACAGATTGAGCTAGAATTGAGTATTTAGTGGAACAGAGTAAATCAAAGTACCTTTTAAAATAAGTTGGAAATTTAGTCTCCTAAAATTATTTATGACCACCTCGTTGAGAATGAAGGCATGCTGTAGGGTCATATGTGGACTCATCTATTTCTTCATGGCCTCGCTAGAGTTTGTTCTTTGGGTTTTGGTGCTTCCTTGAATTGTTTTCCTCACAGCTTCAGGAAACTTAATAATTCTTGTCTATTCTACACAAACACACATAGTCAAAAAGTTTTCTATCAACAAATATGCTTGCTATATAAAACTGGAAGAAAAAGTTAAAGCTTTTGTTTTAGAGATCTTTTTCAGGCATAGACTTTCAAAGCAGAAAAATATAGTTATCATTCCTAGCAAGCATTATCACATATTAAATAGTTTGGGAAACTTTTTGAAAACATTGTTTAGAAGTAGGGATTTAAAGATGAAAGTAATGTTTTAGGGAATGGACAAGACTTATTAATAATCCAGTCATTTTAATTTTTTATCTATATTTGATGCCATGCTGTCATAATTGCTTAAATAGCAGCTGAAGTGGTACAAAAAATTTAAATTAAAAAAAAACATGGATTCAACTTGATTTTTTTCTACTGTGGAATAAATATATATTACAAATTTTGATTTTCAGAAATCAGACCATTATTTTTAAAGGCTGAGTATGACAACTTCTGTACCTTATTATAAGGCAAAGAACAACAGTGGATTGGTCACAAATGACATTTTATTACAACTACTCATTGTATTTTGTATTTAGAATTGTATTGTGACTATAAAATCTGTCATACAATAAAGTCCTTTGTGTTTTTAAAATATTCTGTCTTAGAACTATTAGTAGTTTGAAGTAGTTCAGACAAGGCCTGTGAATTTTTTGTTTTGTTTTGTTTTATGTTCAAACCAATTTTAGTTGCTTTAGTTTCATCACTAGATGAATTTATATATTATGGGTTAGTAGATCATGCCTTGGAATTGAATTTAAAAACACCCATCTGGCTCCATTTATAGCACTGAAAATGCAAGTTATTTGCATTTATTATGAACTTCCCTACATAAAGTACATAAATGCATAATTTCTCCTTAAATGTACACAGTAACCAATGAGCTTTTTCAGTGGCTATATATATTAACAAAGATCTGATTTCCCAAAACGCATTTCTAGCAGACAAGCAACCTCTCAGGAATACAGTAACCATATCTGTTGATCTCTTATTTTCTAACAAGTGTTTCTTGACAAATGATGGGAGTGGCAACAGGAAAATTAGTCCTTTTAAGGTTTTTACCTAATGTAAGGTTTTAAGGACCTATTTTTCCTAATCATGTGCTATAAAACTTTTATTAAATCATGCATATAAAGCCAGTGGTTTTTATTCTTAATATTCGCTGAAAATTTTTACTTATTGTATATGCTATATAAACTTAATTATACTTAAATCTTGTTTTAAACATTTAGGTATCAGACAAAGAGAAAGTTGACCAACTTCAAGAAGAACTTCTGCATACTCAGGTAATTCAGATGAGTAAGAAAAACCAGAACTTTATCTTAGTAAAGTCTAGTGTAAGTTGGATGATATAAAAATTCATTTTTCAACAAAGCCCAATAGGGAGTGGTTAATAGTAGACTCTGTTATCAATATGTACAAAAACATAATCGAGAAATAAGACAAGAATAAGACCTAGTTAGAAGTATTGAGCTCATTCATGTATTTTTAATAATTTTGAGTGATCCTGTCCTCCTAATTTTAAAAATAAACTGCTATGCAAAAGAGAGAGAGAGTGGTTTGTTCTTGTATAAATGTGTGTTGCATTTTTCCAGTAATAGGCCAGCGTTAGTAACACTTAATTTTCAGTGACTCTACTCAATAGTCCAGTTTGATCCTTGGAGCAGTGGCAGCAGTAGGGTTTGAGAACTTGGTAAAAATGTGGATTGTTGACCCCATGCCAGCCTCTTTGCCCAGAATCTCTGGGAGGAACCCAGCAAACTTCTGTTTTAAATCCTTCGACATAACTGTGATGTACCTTAAAGTACAGGAATTACTTTTGCAATGGTAGAGAACCTCTTAGAGGCAGGTGCCCAGACTACAACCCCAAACCCACTCTTTATCACAGAATGCCAACACAATAATTAAACATGAACATTGAGGTTTTAGTGTAGAAAAAATAATTCATTTATTAACATCTTTGATCTTAAAAGAAAAGCAAATAACATGTGTACCACCGTTCTAGAGTTTTGGGGACAAGGTGGCTAGAAGTTGACACCTGTACCAAATAATAAAAATGTAGATCTCCAGATAAATGCCACACTTTGCAAAGAAATAAACCAGTGACAATCTACTACCCTTATGTCAGTACTGTCTGGAGAATTGGTAATCTAATAAAGCAAGGAATCGTCTATATATTCACCAGAGATACGAGTAGCAGAAAATAATTTCACACTAAAAGGGGTAAAAAACAGATGAAATTAATTTTAATAATTATTCTATTTAACCGTTGTATCACATTAAAACATGTAATACACATAAGAATATTAGTAAAGTATTAATAAAGTATAATAAAATGCTTATAGCATGTTTTCATTCAAACCAACCATATTTCATGCCATATTAAACAGCAAAAATTACTAGAATTTCTGTATATACCATTATTAGATATCAGAGAATAAATTATTTAAAAACCTGTTTAGAGTCTACCCTATATTTCTACCTGTCTCATAGTACATAGTTCAACTGTGTATATTTTTCTTTAATTTGGCTTGTTAGACATTCTATGATACTAGGACCATGATTTCCTTTTGTTTCCTTTGGAATATTAAAAGCTGAAAACTTTTGTAAGGACTACTTTCTACTGTGAATGATGGGATGTAAGCTGTGTATAAATATTCTGCTGACTGTAGAGTAGTTCTTAATAGTTTTCTGTACATGGTCAGTATTTGTAAAAGAAAAAAAATTGAGATGACCAAAGATGAATCACAAAGGAGCACATTTACATGAGTAGAAAAGTGTGTTGCCGAGCAACTTGGACAGAATAACCCATCTAAACAAATTAGTCTCCTTTAAAGTCTCTTATTATCTCAGTATTTTAAATGTTAATATATCTTTTTCTAGAAATGGACATAACAGAACTTGGGAAACTTTGAGCCTTTGACTTAAACAGACCTATGTTTAAAATTTTTCCTGTGCCATGCAAGCTGAGTGACCACTGGGCAGGCTAAAGATGTCACTAACCCTAAGTTCACACTCTTATAGCCCGAGCCTCACAGGTTTTTTTTGAAAGCTAAGAAATTAGTACATGTGCAATATTTGCTCAACATGCTGGCTTCTATCATTTTACATCACATCAGCTTAATTAAAACCAAATAACATAGGCATGGCAGTAATTTGAGTTTTTATCAAATGGCCCTGTAATGAACATTTAAAATTTTGATATAATAGGTAGGACATCTTTAAATTCTTACGTTTTTAGTTTGGTTTTTTTTTCTTTTTTTGCGGTACTGGGGATTGAACTCAGGCCCTTGTGCATCCCAGGTTGGTGCAGTACCACTTGAGCTAAACCCCAGCCCCATTTTTAGTATTTTTAAATAATTTAATTTCTACCAATGAATTTTTCGAATTAATTGTAGATTGTGATACAAAATTATAATGAATTTCAGTTTATATGAGACTATTCTTAGAAGCTTTTAAAGTAATCATTTTAGATAGTTGGGTGATGTGGCTTAAGGATTTGGGAGGATTTCAATTAAGACTGTTTAATTCACATTCTTCTTACATGGTTATGTACATTATTTTGTTGCAGTTAAAGTACCAGAGAATCTTGGAACGTTTAGAAAAGGAGAACAAAGAATTGAGAAAATTAGTGTTGCAGAAAGATGACAAAGGCATCCATCATAGAAAACTGAAGGTATTATACCTATAATTTATTAACTCAGAAATTTGACACTTAGCATCAATACTAGATTTTAAGAAAGTCTAAAATGTTTTATTCTTTTTTCTAGCCTAATACCAACATTTCACAAATTGTAGTCTCCAGAGATTTGCTTTATATTATCCTTTGTAATCGGTCCATAAATTTCCTTATTTCTAAGAATAATTTCTTGAGGTTCAATTTATTTTTCTGAAATGCCTACTTTAGACTTCCACATCTGAAAAGTTATAATTTTTAGTTTGATGGACACTTAACTATGACTTAGTATAGTGTACCGTCCTGCCCAGTTAATAAATTAAATTTTATTATTCTGCAGCAAGCAATCCATATATGTTAAATTGAAGTAGTTTGTTTAACTTAAATCTCATAAATAAGCAGAAACTCACAATAAAAAAACATGATTTGCTCCAGTGCAGCAAAACAGCAATAAATCATGGCATTTACTTTCTTTTTTTAACTGATTTTATTGGTACATTTTATATATACATTATAATCACATTCAACATTGAGGGTTTGTACCAGAACATGACACATGTCAATTCTCATTTTTTCCTATTCCTCTGCCCTCCCTACAGCTCCCACCCGCTGTGTATAGGAGCTCTGGCACTTATTTTCTGTAGCCAGTATCCAAAGATATTTCCTAATTCAACTAGCATAGATTAATAGCTCTGGGTCTAACCCAGAGCTTTGTACATGACTGTACAAAGCAGATATTGAACACTTTACTTATAAGTGACACTTAGCAGTTCAGGAAAGTTATGCCCAAGAGTGACCATATGTTAAGAGTTTACCTCAGAAAATGGTATTTTTCTCTCATAAAATGCAGTAATGAAAGATCTTTCCATTTATTTTTAGGTAGATGGAATGGCAAATGCTTACTACTTCATTACTTCTAAGTATTGAGCTGCCGTATTGTTTCTACAGTGTCATTCAGTCTCATCCCTGATGAAGTGTATTACTTACACTTACAATCCCAGCACTCTAGGAGGAGGAGCCTAAGCCCAGCCAACCTGGGCAACTTAACAACACCTGTCTCAGAATAAAAATATACGGAAGGCTGGCAAGCTGACCCTTAATTTTTAAACATTTGATGGCTATCCTTTCTCCAGGCCTTTGTGTCTTGGTTTGTTCAGCAGGTATTTTACTGGAAGCTTGTCGTGCAGGGCCCTGTGCTTAGTCTGGGTCCAGGGAGGAGCCAGTCTTGGCTGTCTGTCCCTGATGCTGTCCTGTGGTGACCTGGCCACTCACCGCAAGCCGTTTAGTAACTCCAGTTCTGGCCTCTGGCACTGGGTCACACACACTGTCTGCGTTCTCCCCAGTCACATGCAGCCCACTTGGCAAAGGATCTTATCCTTGTCAGTGGCCTTTTTGGTGTTAATGGCTTTCCTCTGAGGGCATGGAATATTTACTCATTGGAATTAATCACCTTCCGCTCGTACCATTGGGTTAGAAGGTTAGGAAATCTTAAATTAAGGCACTTTAAGGAATTTTACTCTGTCCTGTTTCAGTTTTTACTATGGAGATGTATCTGTATACCGTAATTAGAAAAAACAATATAATGACTGAAGAAACAATTTGAATTTATCACCTTTTTTCTCTTGATACCTTTGTAGTATTTTTTCTTATACTTTCCTTATAATTTTTTACAGAAATCTTTGATTGATATGTATTCTGAAGTTCTTGATGTTCTGTCTGATTATGATGCTAGTTACAATACACAAGATCATCTGCCACGGGTGAGTAGGGAAGTAGCAGATGGTGAATTTGCTCATAGAGAAAAATCACATTAGTTCCTCAAAAACAATGTCTATGTATATGTAATGCCACATATATGTTATACACATACACACGTAGACACAGACGCAACATCCTATTTTGTACCTGTATAATCTACTTTGTGTGTTCCAGCTGATATCTTCAGCATGGAGTTCTTTTGGTTCACATCTATGTCTTATATCTATTTATTACTTACAATTTTGTGTTATGAGGGAAGACTATCAGATGTGGCATTATAAATTTATTATACTTATAATGTTAAAATACCTGAACAGTGAATTAAATTTATCCTACTAGAATTCAAGATGTTTGTAAGAGTAAAGTAGCTTTGGAAGATTTGGGGAAAGTTAGTAATCAATTTTAGAAATAGTGGTTTTAATTAGCATACTTTTTAAAAATAAAAGTTTGACTATAAGCAATGATTCCAATTAATGTTTGTTATGTGTATTTTCAATGTGCCTACCATTTGAACTGTTTCTTCTGGATTTTTTCAAAGTCATTTTTATCTGTAAATATTTTAAGATACTAAACACCATAGGAGCATTCCAAATCTATTGAAATTCAGTTGGCTGTCAGAAAAATATGAATAACTATTACTGTTTTGTGGTAAGGTCGTTGTGGTTGGAGATCAGAGCGCTGGGAAAACGAGCGTGTTGGAAATGATTGCGCAGGCACGGATTTTCCCCAGAGGCTCTGGGGAGATGATGACTCGCTCTCCGGTGAAGGTAAGCGGAGGCCCAGAGCAAGGCGGCCGGAGGCGTCAGCTGCGGCAGGGATCCGCTGGAGCATCTAGAGTCCCAGCCGGAGCGCCTGTGGCAGGGGCTGAGTGAGGGACTGAGGGGCCTGGAGAGTCAGCAGGACGCGGGGCGGCTGAGCCATGGGAGGCCGCGGGCTGTGCACTGAGCCAGGCAGGGGAAAGGTAGAGCGAGAGGGCGAGGCACTGGAAGAAGACTCAGAGAACAGAGATAATTTTCTAGTTTTATTCTTTAAAAAAGTGCAAAGGAAAAAAATATAATAAAAATTTTTAAAAGGACCAAAGAAGTGAAGCAGTAGCCACTGAAACATATGGACCTAGGGGCTATTTTCAACATGGCCTTATGCTAATACGCCTTAGTAAAGGGGAAAAGAATGTGAGGGAAGGACCATCAAGCACACAGAGGCCAAGGAGGCTGGGACTCGCTGCCTGAGCTGTCCACACGGAGAAGCCGCAGCAGGTTGTCCGTGGTCCCTGGAGGAAGTGCGCAGCTGCAGTGTCCCCTTCGACCCTTTTTGAGCTCTTCATGGGCCAGCTCTGTGGGACGCAGCGTGTTGGCAAACACACGCACAAAGATCTTGCTGTAATAGAGAGTACAGAGGAGGCAGACAGACAACAGGTAGAATAAATAACCGTGTTTTGTTGGAAGATGGTCAGTATTATGCATGATGCAAAGAACAAAAGCTTGGAGCCAGGCTGGTGGAACAGGGTGACAGGGTGCTTGCTGCTCGATGCACAGAGGAGGTGGGATTTGAACCAAGATTTGCAGAGTGAAGGAGCGCATATCATCCAGAGAGTGAGTGTTGCTTCCTAGTGCAGTCGTGTTCCAAGCAGAATACACAGCTACTGTGCAGCCCCTGAGGCGGGTGAGGCTGTCGTGTTCCAGGAAGAGTGCAGAGGCCAGCGTCGCTGTCATTGTCAGCGATGAGGTCAGAGAAAGCATGGGCGGCAAGGAGAAGCAGGTTTTAGCACCTCATGGGCCATTGTACAGATTGTTGTCTTTAGTTTAAGTAAAGTGGGAGTAGAGTTTTGAACAGAGTAACATTGCATTTTAAATGGCTCTGGCTGTTGTGTGGAAAATAGATGTAAGCAAAATAGAATCACAGACGAGGTGGGAGGCTGATACATCATCCAGATGATGCTTGGACCAGGGAGGGCATAGCGAAGGCAGTAAGAAATGGATTCTGGTTCTCTTTTGCAAATTCAGTTGCTGGGACTTCCTGCCGCATGTGCCGTGCACACCTTGTAATCAAACTGGCTTCGAGCCTGAACAAACTAAAGGATGGACAGAGATCCAGTCTGCAGACATAAATTGACTAACAGTAGTATTTAGAGCCATGATCTTGCTGGATAAGATCTTCAAGGCACTGAGTGAAATAAAGACAAAGAACCAGAATTACATCCCAGCGTCACAGCACTATGAAGTTAAAGGAAGAAGACACAACAAAGGAATGTGTGAGGGACAGCCAGGGTGGTAGCTGGAGAATCAGCTGCCCTATGTGTCAGGAGTTGGGTGAGGAGCACATTGGGGCAGAAGGGATCAGAGAGGTCATGCTGCCGACAGAGGAGAAGGACAGAACCTGAGAAGTCTCTGGGTGGAGGCAGGGAAGTGGGGGATGCAGAGACTACTGGGCGGTAGGGCAGAGACCAAGCTTGTCTTCAAGGAAATCTGCCCACACCTAACTTCCTGCCAGAAGAAGGCTAACTCCACCTTGACGTACTACCCACACTACAACAGTAGTCTGTTTCTACTGCTGCTGAGATAAGGTGCCAAATTAGGGCTGTTAAGTGCAGGGAAAAGAAACGGATTGAGGATGGTGGTGGGAAGGGAGAATGTGGTGTTTTCTAGAGACTGTGGTGACTTCAGTACCGAGCTCATGAAGTCAAGGGATGCTAGGACTGCTGAGTCGGATTGAAGTCTGCATTAAGGTCTGTGGACAAATGTAAAGTGAATCTATGCGGTTGGGGTTTTGGTATCATAATCAGATGATGGGAAGTAGAAAGTTGAAATCACCAAGAATTATGGTCAGAATAGTGATTTTAAAAAAAAAGAGTCAGGCTGATGTGAAAAATCTTCAAGAAGTGGAGTCTGTAAGTGCAACAATGTTGGGTAATCTGGTACTATTCAAACTGTACTTTTGGGCGTCTATGGATTGGCCCATGTGGAATGATCCTGGCTCCCTCTTCTTCTGGTATTAAGTGAGTGTACCATGCTTTAGATATCCACTTCACTATTGTGATGGATTTGGGATACTCCTGGCTTGGGGAAGAAAAGATCCCAAGGTGAACCTGTGCCTTATGCTCATTAAGCCACTGCAAAGCCTTGGAAACCTGCCTTTCACGTTGTTCCTGGTAACCGCTTTGCAGAGGGTATAGGTGGTACGTCAAGATGGAGTTAGCCTTCTTCTGGTAGGAAGTTAGGTATGGACAGATTTCCTTGAAGACAAGCTTGGTCTTTGCCCTACTGCCAAGTAGTCTTCTCATGATCCCCAGGGCCTCTCCCCTTCAGTTGACCCTGATCTCCAGATTTTTGTCTCCCCAGAACATTGAAGTGGGCAAAACACTGAGCAGGCATTTTAACCTCCTTGGCAGCTGCTTTCTGCTTGGTTTCACAATACTCACATTAAAGGAAAGTGATGCACTGGAGATAGAGCTTATTTTTGGAGGTTCGCTCCTGCCGTTCATTTTCTGAGGGTTTTTGGCACCTTAAGTCATAGCATCTTGATAAACCTGAATTCTGCTTTTGATATAGTCAACTCAAAGAGATTTTAAGCTTGCCTGTGGTCCTCTGCCCTGTGCCACAAACCACCAAATGCTCTGATGAAAAATCACTGTGGGAAAATCCTCCAAATCCTTTGAGATTCTGGCCTCTTAGTCCAGGCTGTGTGGTTGCTTTCAACAGCTGTGTTTGTTGTTTTATCTAGCGAGTTTCAGTGGAAGGAGCTGTGTTTTCAAAGTACAAGAGTATACTTGGAGATTTGAAAAGTTATAGTTGAAAAAATCAATGAATGGGAAATTTAGGAGTTCTCATGAAACTGTTGTCAATATATATTGTTAAAAATCCTTGCCCGAATGCCGGACATGGTGGCTCACACCTGTAATCCCAGGACTCGGGAGGCAGAGACAGGAGGATTGCTGAGTTCGCGGTGGCTTGCCTGGGCACCATAGTGAGCTCAGGGCCAGCCTGAACTACAACACGAGACCCTGTCTCAAAAAGCAAAAAAAAAAAAAATCCTTGCCCAGGGCCGGAGATTTAGCTCAGTGGTTCCAGCGCCTGCCTCGCAAGCACAAGGTCCTGAGTTCGATCCCAGTAACCACATACAATGCTGGGTGTGGTGACTCACGCCTGTCATCCCAGCACTCGGGAGGCAGAGACAGGAGGATTGCTGAGTTCCCGGCGGCTTGCCTGGGC